>VZRH01004970.1:92062-144108 GCA_013397555.1 Urocynchramus pylzowi | reverse complement strand
TTTTTTTTTTTTTTTTTTTTCATATTGTCTTAATAGCTTACCTTTTAAATTATTGGTAATTGTAATGAAACCTTAAGTCTAGAAATACCTTTGTATTGTGTGCAGGAAACAGATATGCTCCCTGGTATGCCTAATGTATAGTAGACACCTACGTGTGTATGGGTAATTTTTTGCAGGAAAATAGAATATATTTTCTATATTGATAATAATCTTGCTTTACTTTCAGGGGGAAAAACAAACTAATATTTGATTTAAAATATTGTAGTTAAGTATGGCCACAAACCAACATGAAAATGTTGGATTGAGGAAGAATAATGATTTTGTTTTATATAGCAGGTCTATGTCAAATCCAATAGAATGAACCATGTATGTGCTTGAATTCCACTTTGTGCTTGCAGTGCTGCTTCCAAACCTGAATACCTCCAGTGATTATTTATGAAGTCAAATGTAGGAAAAAAATGCTCAAATGGTTCAGAAGGACATAATGTTGGCTCAGATAACCATTAGTGCTTAATTTCCTAAGACACAGGAGTGGCCAAATGGCATTTGTCTGGCCGTCTTTGTCAGTATTGTTCAAGGAACTCTAAAATTTTTTTGTCCTATAGACTGTGAGCTTCTTAAGCTTTATCTTTCAGATTTTTTCCATATAAAATTGGTTAGAGAAGAACAGGGAAGCACACTCGTCTGTCACTTGTCTGAGCAGGTAGAAGTTTTCAGTCTAAGTTAAACTAAGTTAAACTAAGAAGTTAAAACTAAGAGTTTCCTAGACTTTTGTTCCTCAGATCTCACAAGAGGAAGTAAGACTTTTGGGGGGCTTTTTTAGTCATTGCTAGAAATACTTGAATTAGAGAAGATTAAAATCTCACAGCAGGAGCACACAGTAAAGAGGCTGAGTGCTCTCCACTCTGTTCTGCAGTTGTGAGGGCCCCGAACCCTTTATTGCATTTTACCTTCTCCCACAACATCCTGAGGGCTCTGCTCTTGCCTTCTGCAGGATCCTTTGGCACTTCATAGCCACTGATACCTTAGGCCTGCTGCAACAAAGCACAGGGCAGGAGAGGCCTTGGAGGAGAAATAAGAACATTGGTTCAAATAGAATAATGTATAAATTAATGGCAGTTAGTGTATGGATAAAATAACAAACAGACAAATGTCTGGTCTTGGGTACAGTCTAAAAAGCTGCTTCTAAATGTATTCTTTTTAAGGTAATGGTTGTTTTGGGGCATGCTATCTGCTGATCTGCAGTGTGCTTGCTTATTGTTTTTAAAATAGTTTGCTCTGTAGATTGTCTTTATGTAAAGTTGTGCTTCTGGGTAAAGCTCTGCTTCTGGGTGCGCATTTCAAGAAGAAATTTCAGTAAATGTTGAGGCTGTTAGGTTTAAACACTGCTGAGCTCCTAAGGTGATATGTGTAGAACAGTTCTCCAGAAGAAAAGGCAAATTTCATTGGAGAGCTGTGAGCTGACAAACATAATACAGCTCAGAGATTGCTGCTCCCCCCTGTGCTTTACGAGGTGATGCAAAGTTATTTCCAAGATCTGTGAAGGAAATCTAATAGATTGATAACAGTAATAGCTTTATTTCAGCAGAGAGGTCAGTGGAAAAACTAGGTGTATTTTTTTTATTCAGCAGTGAACAATTGATAATCTAAGTTAAAATAATTGAATAATTGCCCAAATGTCTCATAAATAATTAGTATCCTTTTTATTAGCAAATAATCACTGGCAGTTTTGCTTTTCCAGCAGCGTCTACTGCTTTGTTTAATACCTCATAAGCAGCTTCAAGTATGAAACTCCTGGTTTGCAAACTCAAGAAATATGCATATTGACAAAAAAACCCAACATATACTACTACTTTGACCCTAATATAGTACACATATTTTAGAAGTTTATGGAAAAGGTCTGGTAATAGGCTAAATAGCTAAATTAATATTTTCAGGATTAAGGTATTCCTTATGGAGTAAGACATTGTTTTACTTTCTCTTCATTTCCAACAGTGTAATTAGTGGCTCTCCTGCTCTTTTGTGAGTGGCCTTTCTTTATTACTGAGCCAAATAATTATTTTGAACTTTAACCCTAGCTGTGACTTAACCAGAGTCAAAGCCAAGCCTTACCTTCTTCTTTCTCCCAATCATTAGTATCTTTCTTAAAAATAAATAGTTGGTGAAAGTAGAATTTAAACCAGTCTGCCTGCCCCTATCTGCAAACTCCTCGAGCGCTGGCAGATGAGTCAATTTGACCATCTGCGTCAGATGAAAAAGCACAATGAACAAAGGTAAATGCTGTGTGTGCTTTGATGAAATGACAGGCTCAAATGGTCTTGTTCTGTCCCTGAGAAGCTTCATGTAAACATTGAACAAGAAAGGCAACAGAGTGGAATGATGAAAAACCTGGTGGTGAGAGCCCTTTGGGCAGAGGAGCAATTGTTGGGCACTGCCCTCTGAGGCCTCCTGGGGAGGAGAGGTCACTGCTGTGATTTCTGGCCATCCTTGCCAGGGTCTGCAGATGAGTCAGCAAAACTTACTGGTTCATGTTAGCAGAGGTTGCTGACAAATCTACAATAATCAGCATGGAAACTTGACCTCTGTATTTTGCCAGGAGTAGATCATAGCCCAGTTAAGGCAGTGTAGTCTTTGTACCTTACCTGGGCTGAAAGCCAGATTGAAAAGGGTCATGGAAGTCAAAGATGCCAGATGGCATAACAGCTGTTTAACATAAACTTCTCAGTCACCTTCTTCTCTACAGGCAGTTCAGACAGGGGATGACAATTGATAAAATTACCAATACTAAGTTGACATCTCAAAGGCAGGAGTGTAACTGATTAGTAGAAGAATGCTTTTAGCATTTTAGCTTTTCATGTTCTGATGAGAAAAGCAGACTTGATAACACTTCTGACAATTTGATTTTGTGTGTGAAAAATAGTTACATCCTACCTCATTGTACTATGCCTATCGGGATATGGTTAAAATGTCCAGAATACTTGGAATGGATCCATGTACTTCTTAGCAGTATAAATGCCTTTTCCCCTATTATTATTTCCTGTTTACAGTCTTGTCTTGAATCAGAAATCTGCAGTTTCCTTTAAGGCCTGAATAATTTTATTAATCTGAATGATATCTATTGGATACTGCTGTAACTTTTGCAGTTTGTCTGGATGGAACAAATCCATCTTTTTCTTCCTGAAAAAGCTGAAAGCAAACTGATAGATCACATCAATGATAGATATGTTAGAATCCTGACAAATTAATTAGTCCAAAAAATTATGGAGAAATTATTGGTAAAATTGTATTTGAGAACTTTTTTTTATAAGATTTCCCATCACCAGTTTTCAAACACAGATTTGCTTACATTTTAAGAAAGAGACAACATAATTTACTGTTCTGTTACCGGGGGAAGTAAACTTCTTACAAGAAGATGTAAAAGTATTTCTTCTGATGGCCTTTTTGATAAATAATGAAAAATTATTTGAGTTTAAAAGGACTCTGTTCAGTTCACCCTACTTCAGTCTAAGGTATTCTCAACTGGGACTGTCTGTATAGTTTATAAATAAATAAATATATTGCAGCACAAGCTCCAAAAATGTAGAGCTCTAGTTGAGAGATGTGTAAGGTCATGTAAGAATCAGATACTTGAACTGTAATTTCTGAAGTTTAAACCTCTTTAAATCTCCTGAAAGTGCAAATCCATTAGGCCTTGTGATCCTCAAGCAGAAATGAACACTCATAAATGGCACTAAGTTTGACCTGAAATGTAGCCAGGGCAGAGGGAGGTTTCCTCAACTCTTATGAAATGGCCTATTGATGGGAAAACTTGCCCAAGAAGTGCAAATTTGGGCTGTCAAAATTCCACAATGGGAGGGAGAAGGTGTCCTATCTAGTCTTGTTAGCTATAAAGATGTCCCAGCTGCATAGCCTGTGGGGCCACATTTTGGACCACCCCACCCCCTGCTTCTCATAACAGGCCACTGAGTAGAAAGGAATTCAAAGTGAGGTTTGAGGACTAAGAATAAACCAGAGCAAACCTGGATCTGTAGGCATCAGCTCACTGAAGGCAGTTACAGTTTCAAGGATTACTTGTGAATTTGCTGGTTAAATGATATCTAAAATGCTCAGTAGCACTGGTAGTGAGGACCTGAAGGCAGGAGGTGGCTCTAACCCAATCTGAAGCCAGACTAAGTTGGATTTCCTTACAATTTATTACAGTGAGACGATGCTTTTTGGGAAACATCTGATGTAATCTAAAGTTTTCCGCTGATCAGCGTGCACAGAAATGGAGACACTGGCAGATGGTTTGTGTAGACTTCCCTGTTCATGTGAGACTGAATGTAGAGATACAGGTTTTATTAAAGAAAGCTCTACCCACTGAATAACTAATATCTATTTTTCATAGGTATTTTGCTCATATGTCTAGATGTGAATTGACAGAAATCATCATCATAAAGAACCAAAGATATTCCTAGGGGAAAATGAAGGAGAAGTCTGAAAGACATTTGTCTTCCCCTCTGGAGTAGTACAGAAAGGCAGGAAAAAGCAGTGACTTGTGCTAACCAGTAAGTGGAATTTTTTCCCCCTTTAGACTTTCTTCTAGACTTTGCATTAAACTGTAACAATTTGAAGGACTACAGGTACACTCTTCTTTTTCTCCAGCTACCAGCGGCATCCTTGCAATACTAAAAGTGAAAAGAATCATTCAATCTGATGATGCAGGGAGCTTTAATATGCTCTTTTACCTTACTCTCCTGTGGAGCTAATGGGTATCAGAAAGGAGCCAGAGATGAGAGCTTTTGCACATGTGCATTTATGTTTTCAGCATTGCCTGTGTGTTCAAAAGAAAAATGACTGTGGGACTCTTTTTTTTTTTTGTGTGGTGCTCTTTTGTTGCATCAATTGAGAAAAGAAGTAATCACTTGGGAATAGCTACTTTATACAAGTTCAAAGGACTCCCAAAAGAGAAGAAAGTCTTGCTTCTCTGTACAATACAGCAAATGCCAGGAAAGGTGGGTCATTCTCACGGCAAGCCATGGGACACATGAGGCCAAATTTAACCCTTGTTTAAATTTTACTTGGGGTAACTGCAATTATCAGAGGATGAAGCTAGATAATTATTGATGGACAAAACAAACAAACAAACAAACATATTTGAAGAGCTCTTTAGAATACGTGGGATTTTTATGTTAGTATGCACAAAGGCTATAAGAAGCTAGAGACTTGCCAAGGAATACTTACTGACTTTTTTCCTCAATGAAGTTCTGATTAAGTATGTGTTTCCTTTCTGTTCTTTAAAAGAAATGGCTTCCTTGCAGTCTGGAGGATATCTCTAGTCCCAGCCTAGGTGACCAGGTCTGTTGATGGAAAGGCAGTGTGGATCTCAAACATGACAGATCTCTGGACCTTACTCTGCTGGAAAGAATAGATAATCTTATTATATGGCATGCATGTAATCTGTACTGAAGCTTTGTTTCTCCCTCATTAGCTCACCTCTGGGTTTATACACGGCCTATATAAAGGCTGACCCAAAACTAAGAGAAAATCTAGATAAAAAGATCTGCATATACTGAACAGAGTAGAAATACAGGGACTGTTAAGGGAGGAGAGTACTGATATGCATCAATCCCAATGCTGTATTCTCAGGACTGCATAGTAAATGTGGCCTGTGTCTTTTGTTACAGACCTTGTTATGGCAGGATTTTCAGAGCATGTAGTAGTTGCTTAATTCATAGTTTGGTTGGAAGCACCATGATTTTTATTACTGATTTCAAAGTAAACAGAGGTTGCATGGCACAAAGTACAAGGTAGCATACCAATATAATATTGAGAAAGCATATTTTTAAACACAGCAAGTGTTTAAAACAGAACACCTGTGTGTACACTTCTGACTGTGTTCAGTCAAAGCATTTTTCTGCTGTGAAGTCTTTGATTAAAAGTGATTTAAACCACAAGTACAATTGCTCAGTAATTGCTTACAGCATCTTCTCACTGGTCTTGTATGTGATCTCAGAAAATGCTACTCTTCTCAAAGTCTTATTCCTGGAGGTCCCCAGCACCTCTCTGTGTTGGCAGAATAAAAAAGATAAGAATGGATTTAACAGCAAGACTCAGGAGTCTGCCTTCAGACCTGACAGATATCTGTGTTTGTATGTCTGTAGTTTCTGATAGCACCTTTCCTTTCTTGCTTCAATTTTGGCACCCAAAAGTACTCATAACCGCTACAAAACCCGCACTGTTTAAAGGATTCCAGGGAAGGATAATTTGTATTGAGTTTTCTCCCTGCTTTGTGTAGAGTAAAAATGCATTTTCTCATTATTTTTTTCAGTTTGAGCTTTTTCCTGCAGAAAGAGAACAGTCTATTTACAATGCCTTTCATAAAGTGAACAATGGCTGATTTATAAAACAAGTCGGTTAAAAATGTTGGAATTTTTGCTAGGAGTATTTTTCTATCTGACAATTTTGTGGCATTCAGCTTCACTGCACAAGCTCTTGAAGAAATTTGCCTGTATTCCCATATGTAGTTCTGAATATTGTCTCAATTAATTAGTTTTAATTTACTCTATCACTTTAAGTGTCTTGTTTGTTAAATCTACCTGCTGCAGCTGCTTTAATGCACAGTGTTAGCAGTCATAACTGTACACTGCTGAATGAGCATTACTTGTAATAGATCTTATTATAGTTTATTAGAGTTTTTTAAAGGCTTTCCAAATTTATGGTTGACTCTGTTTTAACAATATTTGCATTAGTTACCATTTATTTCTGTTTAGTTTATTCTTTTAAAGAAATGAACATCTTCAGGGAAAAAATGTAAGCAAGGAAAGTTTATTCAAGCAAAAAGTTTTTAAGTATTGAATTTAAATAATAGAGACAAGATTCTGTTGCCTGGTTTTATTTGTTTAGTTCTCTTGTAATATTTGTTCCAATTGCTTTATTAATTTCTTAATGTAAAGATACAAAGTATATTGTACCATCCTCTCACTGTGTACTAATTAGCAGCTTTGCAATAAATTTGGCAAGTCGGTTTGATAAAAACTGCAATTATTTTGATTTTTACTATTGTTGCTCTGCAGTTTTTTGTCAGCTACAGAAATGTTAACATATTCTCCAGGGCTTCCAGAAAACCATTACCCCTAGACTTCTGCATGTGTATCCTGGCAAAGGGTCTCCAACACTAATTTTGAGTGTTTGCAATTTTCAACCCAGCTGGTTGCACAGCATCCACAGTGAGAGGAATAAAGCCAGTTCTACAATTTGCAGTAAGAACATTCTCTACTCCTTGAAGATTAAATTTAGTTTTCTTAATTCCCTTATTTTTTTACTCTGAAGTACACAATACGGATTTCATTAGGCAAATGCACTATAAATGCATCCCAAAAAGTGCTGTAATGACGGATGGTTCTATTTGGTTGTTTCAGCAGCTCGTTCTTAACATACTGTCTTCATTCCTCAAATGAAGGCATAATATTTCTTGTATGAGATTTAAAAATTACTATCTGGTTTGGGCCAAATTTTTTATAATCGCTATCTTATGACTTGTGGCTCTGTGGTTATCTGTAACACAAACCAGTGTCAGTTGTGTCCTAGTGATCAGACAGTAAACTGGCAGAATGCTAATCTTTTATTAGTACTGTATTTCCTCCTAACGTGGTGACCTTCCCTAACTCAATAGCTGTCATTTAAAGAACTAAGTTATATCTCAGTACCACAATGCTAATTGGACTAGTTGTGTGGGGTTTTCTTCTCCTTTTTACATGGGGGAAAATCAACAACAATTAATTTGCTTTAAGACCATAAACTGCATTTGCTAAGTACAATAATGGAAAATTTCTATTGCATGTGTGTGTAGAATTCATTGAAATTGTTACTCTGTACATGCATGTGCTTTACAGGCCAGTTCCTGTGTGCTCAGAGACATTCATTTAGGAGGAACTTGGTCGTATGATCACAGTGAGTCACTGAAGATAATTCTGTGCCTCTCTGGGGCTGAGGTTGTTTACAATGAGCAATGGGAAAGCGCTAATCCTCCCTCAGAGCTCTCCATCTGCAGAAGCAGATGACTCTTCATTTCAGAAATTTGTCCTGATATAGGGCAAAGAGCACATCTGCTTAATCACCCAAATGGCTCATTTTTATAAAAGGGTGCTTTCTTGTATAACTATGATGCATACATACAAATACAGAGACTCCACTGTAGTTTTGGTGACTGATTTCATTATTTTAATGGGCGATAATCCACATTGTGGAATAACATGGCTCTTTCAGGGTAAAGCTTTTACAAACCACTTTGTTAGAATATGTCACTTAGAATAGTGAGAGGAAAAATCTAGAATAGCTACCACTTAACGTGCATATGTATTTGTGTCTTCTGAATACCTGAACTGAGACACCTGTTTATTGTAAAACATATGCAAAGAAAGAATTATATAAGTAGCAGATGCTATCCCTGACCCAAACAAGAGAACATTATATGTTTGAAATTCTGCTGCCAGAAGCACTGGCCCAGTACCCTACACACTTTTAATGCTTCATGCACTGAAGCAACTCATTTTATCAGCAGGAACAGTGGAACAATTTTATTCATGTAGAGTTAGACTATGCAGTTTTCTTCAGCCAGTACAGTTTTTAACAGTGGGTAGCCACCAGGAATGCATACTAAATAAACATGGTAGGGATTTCTGAAATAATTCTAGGTGATTTTCTATATATTGGACAAATATTACAGTTTTGTGCAGTTTTTGTATATTGGAAATTGCGACAATATTTCTCTGTTGACATGGCAGACCTCAGCCCTAAGAAATGACAGAGCATCTTTAACTGTAGCAGTGAGAAAGGCTACATGGAAAACAGTCTTCTATACTGTGAAACTTCCCAGCTTTTCAAGTTCTTCCCCATCTTTCTTAAGAACTGAGAAAAAAGGCTTAATAAGTGTGTGTGTGTGTGCGTAGAAGTTGATTTCCATAGGCAGAGAAGATGGATGTAGAAGAGAAATAAGATGAGACAAGCGTTAAAAAAACCCCTCAGACACATACCAATGTGTGATAGTCAAGTACCTGTTCTGACATCCCAAGTCAGGCTCTTAAATTATTAATACAGTTTGTCTTCTTTCCCAGTGGATGTTGTGCCAAAGTTGACTTACTTTGACTGAAATGTTTCATTTTTGAAAACCTGGCAGTTTCCCAACAGCCACAGTTCATTAAAGCTTTCCCATTAGGAAAAAGCAATCATTCAGTGACGTGTTTGTAAGTGTGGACTCTGCAGTACCTGTCCTAGAGCATTGTGAGGAATGAACAGCAGCTCCACAGGGCTCCTGGAATGCAGCATACCCACCAGTACTCTGACTGCATTATATGTGGCACACAATAATGTAGAAAACCCATAATGTCATAAATATTTTATACCTTTCCTCAAATAAATTATTAATCTGGTATTCATTCACCTTTAATGAGCTAAATTAGAATCACATTTGAAACATTGTTTAAAACATTGTCCATTTTTACTTGTCTTATAGCATAAGCACATGTTAAAGATACCATATATCAAGCTGTAGACCGCATTTTTCTTCAGATTTCCCTCCCAGAGTCTGGCTGCCTCTAGTGATGTTTGCATCTTACATTTTGCTTATTTGTATGAAAAACTGTAAGTGCAGGAAGAGCTGTATAGATGCGCCACTGAGGCTGTGAAAAAACATACGAGACCAAGCTGTCCTTCCTACTCCTCTAATTTCAGCCTGGAAGACAGAACTTCCCCTTTATCTGCTTCTTGTGGTCACAGCATGGGAATACCTGTTACAGCCACTCCCAGTGACAAGGAGGCCTGGCTTCTTACATTAGATGCCACCACAATTTAGAATCAGGTAGTAATGCAGAATAAAAGCACTCCTTTCCATTGAGCATACTCAGAGGAATTTGGAAAGTGCCGGATGAAATTTCAGAACAAAATGAAGCAAAGTGAGGAAAAGTGTAACGAGGAATGGAAGAATAATCAAAAAGAATGAGGGGATGCCAGGTAATTGGCCAGGTAAATGGTATCAGAATGCAAAAGGGCATGAAAAAGAAACAGAAAACAGTAACCAAGAAGATGAAGAAAGCATATGTTAAGACATAAGACATCAAGCACAAGTGTTTAAACATTACCTGTGCACTGTGTCAGATATATCTGAAGGGGAATGTTTTATGCAGTCGTGATTTCAACTTTATGAGTTAGTAATTATGTAGCCTGACTGCCTCAGAAAAGTGAATTAAAAGACAGTATTTAAACTCCTATGAGCTGCTATCTCATCTGCCAGGTGTTAGGCATTTCAGAGTGGCTTGAGGACTCTATTTATATGTATTATATGGCTTTAAATATTGTACAGGTGTGAATACAATCACATAATTTTGAGTGTGCACATTCAATAAGGCATCTGCAGTTTCACAACAATAACTGTATAAAAGAGGGAATTGTGAATGAATCCTTGGATCTGTGATTTTAACACAAATATGTTAATATTTGTGCAAATAGAGAGCAAATACTGTTAGCTCTCTAGTAAAAGGGACAAGGGATAAATAAAGTGATTGTTGAGGTATAATTTCCAAGTGTTATGTGTAAATTGTCTCATTGGCATGGAAGATTCCAACTAAATCTCAGCAACATAAAGTTAATGACTTTAATTTTAGCTTTTTTATTATATTTTTCGAAGAAAAGTGCAATTCTACTAAAAAAATCTCCCCCACCCCCTGATCCTTGTTCCCCAAAGAATGGCTTTCAAATTATATTTTTTTTTTTTTATTACAAGGATTGAGCTGAATGAAATTCTTGTTTAGATAGTTTTTCAGGTTTCATTTCTACAATGTCATATGTTTGGTGAAGAGAAATAACCACTGTTTATAAACTTTATAAAAACTTTACAAAGGCAGATGCATGTATTTTTCAGGAGTGATTCACATTGCATTGCTATCACCTGGCAGGCTCTGGCTGCCACCCACCTGAAAGAAAACCCAAACTGCATCCACAGCTCCTTCTCAAGTGCTGCTTTATGCTGGTGTGGAGTAGAGGATGTTGGCCATGCAGTTAGGCTGTTGTTTCACCTGAAGGGTACTTTCTACCTCAAAACAATGGTGTATGTCTGCATGATCCCTTTCCTTTGCTCTGTCTTGTGTTGCTTATTCACTCCTGGTTTGTACTGGAATGGAACAGGCAGAAGTACATGATCATCTGGTCTCAGGTGATTTCTCTGCTCTATAAGTTCGCTATGTTAAGGGAAGATCAAATGTTTATTCAGACCATCACCCATGGTTTTAAGTCTAACCCTACAACCTTTTTGTTCTGAAAGGGACTAGATGTGTTCACAATGTCAGATAGAGCAGAAAAGCAGATTAAGGTGGTTTTCCTTGCCTTTTCCAACATATAGCTGTGATCCTCCAGGTAAGACTCGATGTCAGTGTGACTGCGAGTGTAACTGGTATGTAAATACTGTGTTCTTTAAATATGAACACAACATGACAGAGCTTATATTCAAGGGCTTGACTTCACAGTGCCACAGATGTGCCCCTTGTTGTGCTGGGTCACGTCATTCAAACAGAAGATGTTTGCTGCAGAACTGAACTCTGGTGACCAATACACCTGTGTTTATTCTGGGCAGAGAGGCTTGGACTAAGCTATATGGAAGTGTCATTTTATTGGGTTTAAAAAATCCCATTAACTAGGAACATTTTCTTATGATATTATGGTACATTTATTACAGCAAAGCCATCTTCGTTGAGATCAGATTTTTCATGTTTAGTTTACATTGCAAGCAATGTTTATCGAAATACATATCTTTAAGAGTTTAAAAACGTTAATAAATTATGTATCTCTGTTTTTCCATAATTTACATTTAGGACTGAATGTTGTCAAGACATGTTTTTGAAAACTTGATTTCAAGTTAAAAAATTGCTATAATTTCCTAACTGAATAAACACACTTTTTTTTTTTTTTTTTTTTTTTTTTTTTTTTTTTTTTTTTTTTTTTTTTTTTTCCTAAAATGCTAACAGCAGAATGTGAGACATTTTTATGACTGACATCACTGATGCTCCAAGGCTAGAGCTATGGCTCAAATCCTGAGGATTTTGTATCTAAAACCTGAACCACTACCTGTTCAAGGGTATTATATTCATACATCTATTTGGTTATTTTCAGCAGTAAATTCCCAAACACCTATGCTATTTTTATTGTATGAGCTTTTTTTGGATTTTTTAAAGAAATACAGCACATTCTTCTGAGGAGAGAGTTAATATTACTACTGTAAAATCAATTAGAATGCATTTGCATGGCTTAATTGACCTTGAATAATTCAAACTCTTCCACTCCAGCTGACATGAGATGGAAGGAAAAGGCAGTGAGACTTGCATAATATTCCTATTAAATTCAAAGTGCTAAAATGAAAGGAAAACTGACTTGGAATTTATCTTAAATCACTTTTCTCTTTCCCCAGTGATGCAGATACAGCAGGAATCTGAAAAGAATTTGGTTAGCCCTCAGGAAGGAATAATTACATTTAATTTCAAGACATATAATAATGGCTGATATTTGCTATGGTCTGTGGAATTCTTCTTTATAAAGATTAAGGTTTCAGAAATGGTAGTCAGGTTATTTTAAGTTTATAGTAAATTTTAAATTATTTTTTCTCTTTGTGATTGCTACACACCATGCTATTTCTCCATGCACTGTAGGTAATGCTGAGTTTTACTGAGATGCCTAAGCAGCTTTATTTGTTGATTTGCTCATCCATGCATCCATCCACAATGTGTAATTCCTTTCCAAAGCTCTCTGAGATGCTTTTGTTTCTCTCTAACCTGTGATGACAACTCTGGTCTTCAAAAAAATTCTCACATTTTAAAGAGACATTACAGTTACCTCCAGTGCTTTCCTTTGGTGCTGATGGAAGAAGAGCTTCTGGCTGGTAACTTCTTGACTATCTTTCTTCAAATTTTATTAATATTAAAATAATATAAATAGTAATGGTGAAAGGTAGTGTAGAATTAACATCAGCCCATTACAGGATGAAGATGGCCACCTCACAAAAAAGGGATATGGACAGTGCAGAGGTGTTTAATCCATTCTTTACCTCTGCTTTCAATATGGATAATGGACCAAGGGGGTCTCAGCACCCTGAGCTGGAGGGCCATGATTATGCAAATTATCAACTTGCAGTTAACCCTGAGCTTGTGTGGCACCTGCTGCTCCAGCTGGATCACTACAAGTCTATGGGACTTGATGGGATTCATCCAAGAATCCTCAAAGAGCTGGTGATCTCACTGTAAATCCTCTCTCAATGATTTATGAGTGATATTGGGAATCTGGGGAGGTCCCAGCTGATTGGAATCTTGAGAATGTTATCCTGATTTTCAAGAAGGACAAGGAGGAGGACCTTGGAAACTGGAGGCCTGTCAGTCTCTCTTCAGTGCCCAGTAAAATCATGGCAAAGATTATTGTGGGAGGTATTGAAAAACATGGTCATCAGTCACAGCCATCACGGCTTCATGAGGGAGAAGTCTTGCTTGTTGAACCCAATTTCCTTCCACACAGGATAACCACCTAGAAGATCTAGGAAGAGCAGTAGGTGTAATCTTTTTGGACTTCAGCAAAGCTTTGGATGCTGTCTGTCGCAGGACCCTTCTGGACAAGATGTTCAGCACACAGCTGGATAACCATGCACCTTATAGGGNAGTTAACCCTGAGCTTGTGTGGCACCTGCTGCTCCAGCTGGATCACTACAAGTCTATGGGACTTGATGGGATTCATCCAAGAATCCTCAAAGAGCTGGTGATCTCACTGTAAATCCTCTCTCAATGATTTATGAGTGATATTGGGAATCTGGGGAGGTCCCAGCTGATTGGAATCTTGAGAATGTTATCCTGATTTTCAAGAAGGACAAGGAGGAGGACCTTGGAAACTGGAGGCCTGTCAGTCTCTCTTCAGTGCCCAGTAAAATCATGGCAAAGATTATTGTGGGAGGTATTGAAAAACATGGTCATCAGTCACAGCCATCACGGCTTCATGAGGGAGAAGTCTTGCTTGTTGAACCCAATTTCCTTCCACACAGGATAACCACCTAGAAGATCTAGGAAGAGCAGTAGGTGTAATCTTTTTGGACTTCAGCAAAGCTTTGGATGCTGTCTGTCGCAGGACCCTTCTGGACAAGATGTTCAGCACACAGCTGGATAACCATGCACCTTATAGGGTGCGTGAGCAACTGGCTCATGGGTCAGGCACAAACACGAGGCTGAGGGGAGACCTCATTGAGGTCTTCAGCATCTCACAAGGAGAAAGTGGAGGGGCAGTCAGTGATGTCTTCTCTGTAACCAGTGACAGGACTTGAGGAAATGGCTTGAAATTGTGTCAGGAAAGGATTCGGGTGGATAACAAAAAGAGGTTTTTCACACGGAGGTTGTTTGGGTACTGGAAGAAGCTCCCCAGGGAAGTGGTCACAGCACCAAGCCTGACAGAGTGCAAGAAGCATTTGGGCAATGCTCTCAGGAGCAGGGTATGACTCCTGGGGGGCCCTATGTAGGGTCAGGAGTTGGACTCCATGAAATGCTGTCACCATGTTGTGGCTTGTTTTTGTTTTTTTGTTTTTTTTTTTTTGAAGGCAAATTTTTTCCTTTAAAAGTCTACAGTCATATTTCAGAAAAAAAAAAAAAAAAAAACCAAAAAAAAACCCACACAGGATTAATCTAGTTTTTGTTTGGTTGGGGTTTTTTTGGTTTTGGTTTTGTTTTTGGTTTTTTTTTTCTGGATTTAGTGAGTTCTATTGGTGACTTTTCTTATTCTGATGTTGGGATTGCCTTGAAGCTGCGTTACTTATGGTGATTCTAACCACATGGGTATAGCTGAACAACAATAATCTAAATATAAGAGTTACTGGAGTGCACATTACTAACCATTCTGTTGCACAGCTGCAGTATTTGTGGAGAGAATTGGGCTTTCTTTTGTATTAATAAGCCTCCCTCTTCAGTTCATCAAAAGTGTTCCTGCTTGACTAAGTCTGAACATGGATTTCTCAACCCCGCATATCAATCATTCCCTGATTTCTTCTCATTTTGTTTCCTCAAGTTAGCAATATTTCTTCCATTCATGTCTTCTGTGGTCTTGTTGATGAATACTATCATTTATTGTATTTGCGGGAAGAATCTTAAAAAGTTGATGGGAGTTGTCTGCAAAGTTACAAAGGTTCTTCAAATACTGGAGTGATTTACAAAGAAGCTTCTTTTTACAGTTCTCCAGCCTTATTAGAAACTCAGGACTGTGTAAGGGCTTCAGAGTGTACCTAGTGATTCACATCACTATCCTTGTACCAATTTTTCACATTTGGGGCTGTTTGGGACTGTGGAACAGTGGAAATCTAGTGGCCTTCTTATTTCAGGAAGAAAAACAGAATTAATATATTATGCTTTAATAGGTCTATTTTTTCTTTCTTTTCTTTTCCTGTATTTCTAGTTATTTTGAGTATTCCATCATCCTTTTGCTGACATTTCAGTAAATGTACAAGACCAAACATTAAAATACAGTCAATGAAAGTGAGACTTTAATTAAACTATTGACGCAGGATATTTCATTCTGAATATTATTGAACTTGCATTCTCTTACATTTCATTGATTAACTGCATTTAAATGTAGGTTTTGATTTCACATAGCCTTTATTATTTTTAATCGAGATAATCTTGTCTTTGAATATGGCAATTTATTTCTGAATCAATGTTAGTGAGAATACAGTCTTCACTCTCGATTATTTATTTTGGGAAACTACTTGGGACAAGGGAAAGTATACTCTGAACTATTCACATGTTTTTTCCTTCTACAGGTAATGTAAGGCCTTTTGACAACATTTCTGGATTTTTAAGCAAATACTATGAATCTGTGTAAAATATATCTGTGAAGAACAAGTAAGCATTGAACAGTACAGGAGTTTGAAATCATTGCAACTGCAAATAGCTGGCAAATTTTATCTCATAAAAGAAAAGCATTTTTAAATACATTTAAATAAATGGTTTGTAGTAGAAATGGTGACCATTCCAGTTGGGTGTAAGCAAAGCAAAACATTTGACCTCTCTTTTTATAACAGCAGGTTTTGTTTAAGAATTCATCTAGCCTAAGAATTATTTGAACTTCTAAAGTGATAAGCCAACTTTTTTAGAATCAAATGACATTTTTAAAACTTATTTTAAATTATTTTCAATTTTAATTTTCTTTTTTTTTTGCTTCATTAATAAAACACAACTCTGAAACATTTAAATTTTAACCTGATTACTTCTCCTGCTTTCTTTACCGTGATTAGGTTTTCAAGTGTACCATTTTGTATGGATCTTTGTTTAGTCCCCTACTGTGTTTGAAGCCTTAGCCTGGCCCACTAGGCTGTGACACCAAGATATGAGGTAGGCCTGCTCTAGGATATTGACCTTGCTGGATTTATTTATATATTTACAAGTTACATACCACCAAACTGTACACATTGCTTTTGTTTAAACTAGTTAAACTTATTATCAAATCTTTTACATCAAAGGAAGAAAAGTAAGTACTTCTGACATACAGCTCATCTCATCCTGATGAGATGAGCTGTATGTAGATGTCTGCCACAGACCACTTACATCACACACAGAGTCTGTTTATCCTCAGCAATGTTAGAGAGTGCTCAGGGCAGTTAGCTCAAAAATTAATATTTTTAGTGCAACAGTCTGAAACCAGGTGAGATGAATTGTAGCATCCATGGGCAGCTAGAGTCTCCTTTAAAGGCTTTAAATAAATCAGCTCTCTTAGCAAATGCATAATCACTTTCAAAATATTTATCACCCTACTAAGAACTTTGAGTCAAATGGAATATATTTTCTCTGCTTTGAATGTTTATCTTATAGTTTTATAGTAGGAACAGCACTGGGATGACAACTTTAATATAATGTTGTTTTATGTAAGATTCAAGCATTCCAGTAAGCCAATTAAAAAAAAAAAAAAAAACCAAAAAAACCCTATTTGCTTTTCAAATAAGTAACTAATAATAATCTTGTTCCAGCAGCAATAATTCTGTGAAGATATCTAAAAATTATAGGATTTTTTTCTTCTGTTTAGGAGCTGTTCTTTTATATATATGAAATGATGAATAAAATTCTCTCTTAAATCTAGGAATTCAGGTAACCCACTATTAGAAATTCAGATTCTTGCTAACTCTCAGTGAAAAGAATCAAAATAAGTTCCACGTTTTCCCTGCTGAGAAGCATTTCTAGTGTCAGTGATGAAAGGATTGTTCTCAGGAAAACTGCAGAGGAATTGTCTTGCAGCATTTGTTTAAATTAAGCCTATTTTATTAGTCTTTTTGCACCTCAAAAGGACCTCTCAGATTAAGGTGAGTTGAAATCTCGTCATACAATGACAAATTCATATGTTCTCACTTTTACAAGCACTGAACAGACACTGATCATGTTGAAATCCATGAGTGCTCTGTAAAACAGTTCTTCTATAAATTCAGGACAAAAGGTTGTAGTGCAGTTTTATTATACCTAGAAAAAGATTGTGGGATTTGAATTTTTCTCTTAAAAGTTTTTAGGCTAAACCCCCTCAGATTAATATGAATATTTGAGGGTGTTTGAACACAATTTTAGACATGCTCACACACAAGATGCATAGTCTGAAGAGCAGAACCCCATCACAGTGCATTTACGGTAGCAGTGAGCACATTCCTATTGTGATGGAAAATTTGGCATTCACAGCTCAAGGAAAACTTTGTCAGTGCATAAATAATCACAGAATCACAGAATTAACTAGGTAAGAAAAGATCTTTGAGATCATCAAGTCCAACCTATGAGTAAAAACTCTTCCTGGCAGTTTCATATGGGAAAATATATCAATGATGGGAAAAAAATTACAAATGTTTATATAGTATAGAAGTGTTCATACATGTATAAGCATACAATAAATATAAAGCAAAGGCTTGGCATTCAGTAATTTCGAGCTGTTAGTCCAGTAGGTACTGCTGAAATTACTAGCCAGCAGAGTCACATTCCATTTTGTATTGTCATGGAATGTCTTCAAAAGATCCAATGCTCATTAGCTTTTGTTGTTAATATTATTACCACCTTTTAATGATAGTTTACACCACATGTCTGCTTCTATATCTATATACAGCTGTGTGATTGCAGCATTGAATTGCTGGGAACTATGCACTATGACACATTTCATTAACAACATCGTAAAATATTCAGAATTGCACCATGTACTCTAGCTCCTTCTTTCTCCACCTTTTACTACTTTTCAGGATTGTATGAGAAATAGGATGGGTGAAAAAGAAATTGAAGGATTTTTTGGGGGGGCATTTGATAGTTTTTGTCTTGTTTCCACAAAGTGCTTAAAAGTAATTTCAATTTCTTTGTAAATTACAAACCGACTTAGCCTGTCTGGTAAAATCTTTGCAAACGATACAACAGTAATGTATATGGCACTTTATGTGGTTTGAGGAAAGCAGTACATCTGGGAGGAAAAGTGTTTGTTTCCATTGAGAAGGATATGCTGTGATGCAGTACAAAGATTTTCTAGAAGAATGGACTTCTCTGTTGTACTTGCAAGCAGAAAAGCATTATTTTGTTTTTGTTTGCTCTATTAATCTTACATACTGTACTTAGCCTGTCAAGATCTCCTTTTAGAGTTCTCTCCGTGACCTGTGAAACATGACACACGAACCATGAAAATCAGACTTGTGTGTACTGAGTTACTTTGTGGTACTGGTGGTTCTTTTGTAAGTTCAGCTAATACAGCTTCACAGGTCAGCTGTGGGTTATAATTGAGTTAGATCATGTCCTTGTGGCTTTGAAACAACAGATCATGCAGTGAAACCTTAACAGCTCTAACACTTGTAACACACTAAAACCATGGCTTGAACTATTTCAAGTAGTGTCTTACCTCTGGGGGCGCTACAAGTTGTTACTTTAAATGGAGGTATAGGTTTGTTTAGAAATATATGTATTTATAGAAATAATTTTTATAGGCATATAGATGTCTTTGCCTTTACAGTTGCCTCATATGGTGTGGTTTAATCAATGTAATGCAAAACTTTGCTTACTTTGAATAAAGATGGAAGAATTTATTGCGGGTTTAGAAAAGAAAAATACCATATTTTGGCAAAGAATGGATTATATTTCATTTAAGACATGCTTAGAAAATATTAGAAAGTTTTAACTAATGCAATATGAGGTCTGGGAAAGGTTCACATATTCTGCAAAAGCAGCTCTGTCTGTTGTGATGCTCTTTTTAAAAATGATGTTTCTGGCAGAAATAAGTTGCAGTCCTCGTTAAAGTCCTTCCCTCCAGTTAGGTTAAGTTTACGTGATCAGTCTTATGGATTTTTTATGGATTAGTTTCACTCATTCTCCCAGATGAATCTCACTGTTTCTAGAGAAGCAACACAACATTGACTCTAAATTTCCCTCCCAGTGCTGTAGTGTGCCTGCAGTATCAATCGCTTAGCAGTGTGAGCTTTGCCCTGAAAAGCAAAAACTACAGTGTTAGTGATCCAGAGTGGGAATTCTCGTGACATGAAACACATCTATTTCCAGAGCAGTATCTGCCCTGCAGACAGTGGACGTGCCAAGTGTCATGTGCTGGTGTGCTTCCAAACTTGGATTGAAACTTTTCCAAGGAGTTGACGCTGAGAACACAACTGGATGCCCATGTCCCAGAAGGAGGTAGTGCAGACACTTCTGCTATGGGGCTTACAGAACCTCCAGGCCACTCTGAGGTGTGTCCCATTTCACTGCAAGGAACGGCGAGGAGTTCTTTGAAAAATAGATAGGAACAAAACTAAGCCAAACAAGACAAACAGTGTATCTGAGAACCGTGTATTGGTTAAGGAAAAAACAAAATAAAAAGGTGTTACCCTACTAAAGAGAGCTAGAAAAGACAGAGCAAAGGGAAGAAAAATGGGAAAGGAATGTGGAGGAGGGAGAGAAAGAGAGAAAGGAGACAGAGTTAAAGAGTGCTACCACTGGAGCTCGGGGAGTGCCCTTGACGTCCATGAGGCGAGGGCTGTGTGCGCTGCCTGCCTGGGCACGGCTCCTGTGGCCACAGGCAGCCGGACACCAGGTGAGGGGCACTTGGGCAGGAGGTCCAGAACTCTGGACAAGGTCATAGCAAGGATTGCAGCAGCGGGCTGGATCAGAGGCAGGCGGGGTTGGACACAGGTGGCTCAGGCAAGGAAGCAGAGATGAAGCAGGCAGGGTGTTGGTCAGGGGCACAGGGAGGCAGGACAGATGCCAGGGCAAGCAAGAGCCAGCGAGGGCAGGCAAGCCAAAAGGCAGGCCGGGGTCAGGGCAAAAGGCATAAGACTCAAAAAGCCCCAATTCAAAAGCAAGTTTTGAGAAACAAGTCTCAAAGAGACGACACCATAAGCCCCAAAAGCCCCTCGAGGTCTGTGATGCAGTTATTTTTTATGGCCTCTCCCAAAGCCTGCCTGCTGGCAGGAGGCCATTGGCCTAGTCCAACCTTCTGCCATCTGACTGGAGAAGTCCCTCCAGGCATCTCAGTGTCTCCAACTGCCTGTCCCATGTGAGACGTCAGCAGGCGAAGTTCTCCCAGAGAAATGGTTTCTTTTAGTTTCCTCCTGCAGGTGGCACATGTGCGACCCCTTTCCCATGTGCCTCTGACAACCATTGCTGAGGCATAACAAAACTGAATTGGCTCCTCACAGTGTGATCTCCTCGTCCAGGAGGGGTCATCGGCATAAAAACAGGTCTTCCAATTCGGCCAAAGCTCAACATACTGAGCTGAGGTGGAAAAAGAAGTTAAGCCATCACAACAAATAAAAGGGTGGTCAGAGCTCCTACCTGGATGCACAGTATGGACTGGGTTTGTTGCTGTGTCACTCTAGGCTGTAGTTTTTGCTGGGCTTTGGATGCTTAGCTGTGAGGCTGACATGAAAAAATACCTGCTGTAAAGATAGAAGCCTGCCCTGGAGGCAGAATTGTCTGCTAGCAGAGATGAAAGTTGCGCTGCTCTTGACTTGCCCTGAGGGTAGAGGCACACAGTGTCACTTCCAGCTCCACAGCAGCTCTGCGCTGCATGGCTGCCGTGCTAGTCTTGCAATGTAAACTGCCTCCACAGCAGGGATTCTCCTGTAGTACAGCAGGAAATATCCAGCAAAGGAATACATTCTGGGTTCTGATGAGTTGTGCAGACATGCCTCCACACACATGCTTCCAATTTTCAAAAAGTCTGGAGAGTAAAAGACACTTGTTTCCCTCATTCCATCTCCAAAGTATTTGTTGTCTTGTGATCATCAGGGCACTACATATTTGTAGCCTCAGCCTGTCTTGTATAATATGAACTTTGCTTTGATATATATATATATATAAATTGACTAAAAAAAAAAATACAAGGATCTGCATTTATGAATAAAAAGGACATTTATTTCTTACTATATGAAAGAGGGCCTCACTGTGTTCTTCATTTGGTTTTATAAACTCTGGCGTCCTGTTATATGTCAGAGATACCTGGATGCAGACTTGTGGGGCTGACGAGAATTATCTTTATGACAGGACTGTGTTTCACAAGAAAAAGTTTGTGATGACATCACTCTGCTGCTTTTAAGGTAGGGGAGGGAATTGGCTTTCCTCACCTCTCTAGGCATCTGTACCATAAGGTTGCAAAAATCCCTGTGTTCCACATTGCTTTTTTGGCATACCATTTTTGTAGTCAGAAGTGCTTAGATTAACTAATTCACTGCTAGTGGGCTTTTGTCCACTAAAAAAATGAAGCATAGATATGAATTATTTATTTTTTTTTTTCAGTTTAATATTCTAAATTGATTCACTCAACTGGAGATAGAGACTAGATTAAAAAAAAAAAAAGAAAAACAACTAGGGTGGTTTATTGCAGTTTTGCCTGCTCCATTTACATTACTTCAATTAAGTTTTAATGAATTTGTTAAGTAACAATAACCTGGATCAAAATGTTTGGCTTGAGTGAATATTTTTTACTTGTAATCTGTACCTAATATTTTTAATCATGACAATGCAGGACTGAGTCCTGTAGTTTGAAATTGGTCAGTAACTTTAAGATTGGAGTTACAGAGTCTTTTGGATCATTTACTTGCTGAACTCATAGAAAAATTGCAATAAATATCTGGGTTTATTAGCAAAAGAAAGCAGTTAAAAGGAGGGGAAATTGTGCTTTATACAATGCTGCATGCATGCACATGGTAGGATTGATTTTGAACTATTAGAGATGATATTTGTGGGTGTAAATATTTTTCAGTATTTTTCTTTGGGTGCTAACAAAACAGCAAATCTCTTGCAACAGAGGGAATTATTAATGCTTGAAAGTGGTGTAAATAACTTCAAAGATTTTCTCAATGTCTCAAAGACTTGACTTTGAAGAATGACTAAGGTATCATATAAGTGATGGCTCACTGATTGCCAGCCAAATTATTAATTAAATTTGTAGATCAGTCAAGAGATACAGTAAAGAAAGATGTGTGCAAAAAGTAATAAAACATAAAGAAAAAGAAGGCTTCAAATACATTGATTAAGGCATTGTATCATATACTTTGTATGTTAGCACTCTTGAGGCAGTTTGTCCTCCCCAGCAAGAGGACTTTCTGCAGTGCTCTAAGTCCCAATTGCTATAGGACTGAGTCAGACTAACACAGTTTGTTGGTGGGTGTGGATTTTTTGTTTGTTTGTGGGTTTATTTGTTTGGGTTTTGTTTGGTTTTTTGTGCTTTTTTTTTTTGTTTGTTTGTTTTGTTGTTTTGTTTTTTTTTTAAGGTAATAATTTAAACTGTAAATAATACTATTGTGGAGACAAAAAGGAAAACATGAGCATTTAAATAGGAGCTGTCCTACTGGGCAGAACTGAGTTCTCATGAAAAAAAAAGGATTTCCTAGGTCTTTCACAGACTTTATATAACTTACTAAAATGGTGGTAAATTGTTCTTTAGATTTTGTTCATGGTTTTAGCAAGAGCTGACATAGATTTTTGAAAAGAGATCACCCCCAAAATTGCCTGCCTTGTGTACAAGCAAGCATAGAGTTTTTTTTCCGCTCTCTACTTCCACCTGCTGAAAATGTTTCAGTCTCCAATCTAATCAGCTCTTTACTCCTCTTCAGACCAGCTGTAGGAAATCAAAAGGAGATAGCAGTGTAAGTCAAGTTCAGGAAGTTTCAAATCTGATCAGAATATCTGTTTGGCTGCATCCTACGTCAGTGCCTACAGTAGTAAATTTCTAAAATACAGGAAATTACATTCTTGAGAATTGAGTGTTCAAGAGATGTATATCTATTTTAAAAATGTGGTTTGGGTTTGTTTGGTTTTTTGGGGTTTTTTTTGGCTTTTTTTCAACTAGTGATAATATGCTGCTCTGTTTCTTAGGTATGTTACCACATTGTCTCCATGAATCTTAAAATGATAAATGATTGTTTCCTTGTCAATAAGGGAGCATGAAATTTGGTTAGCATGTAGGAAAATATGATCTTTGCATTTTAATGTTGGATTTCATACTTCTTGCTTATGAAACTCATGTCTTTGCTTTTAACTGAAACTTGAAATTATCATGTGAATTCAGAACTCCAGTATCACAAATTATTGAGAAAGAAAAAAGCTGAATAGTGTGACTTGTGATAAAGTTTCTGTGCTTGTGACTATAAGCTGAATTTATAAAGATATACATGTTTACTCTATTATTAAATATATACTTAATTGATTTCATGATTTAGATCATTAACTTATATGAAAAGGCTTTAAGAGTTTTTCTGAGAGTGGTTTTGGCATGAGAGTGAATATTAATACCAAAAGTGTGTTTCAGTATTTAACTGTTGTTTATGAAGCTATTATTTAAATTTGTTGTTTTACAGGACTAAGAGGTAGATGAAACTTTTAGTTTCCTATATAAATATGTATATTTCATTAAACCACTCATTTCATCAATGGTTTTCAGCATATATATCTGAAATAGGATGTGAGATATGGGATACATTTACAATTTGATTTATCTCATAAAGTAGCTTTTATTCTTTAGTCTTTCCTAGTAGGGAATTGATCCAGTGTTTGATATGAGGCATCACCTAAGTGTTACAAGTTGTCAAGATATCATTTTTGCTGCTATGTTATTATAGAGTACTGTCTATCCAGTAACACTGGCTCTGCTTTGGCTTTCCAGGAGAGAATACTATGTGTAGTATATAAGGACTTGCATTCAAATTCACTGAAAAAGATGTGAATTTTATTTGTGTGTATTTGTAAAGCACTGTATTGCTTTTATTTGTGTGTATTTGTAAAGCACTGTAAATGAAAAAGCCTATTGAAATGATGTAATAGAGTTATGATAATTTATGATCAAGAATGCCAAATGAACCAAATCATTAAGAAACCTATTTGTGTTCAAAGTGCTAATCCAAACCACACGAATGGGCAATAATGAAAATTTTGTAATCTGCTCAAGGTAATTATATTTCCTAATGATTCTTAATAGGCAGCCAAGGACCACCCCACTATGATGCTTTCCTGGCTTCCTTGTTTATTTGTGATGATATCGGTATCACGACTCCAATGCTTACCTTATGTTTACTGTGAATGCCTGTGCTGATTACTCCACTGCTGTTCATCTGTGTTAGAGTTGAAACTGATTTTTTAGCACTGAAACCTCTCCTTTTACCTATGGCAGCATGGAATACTGTTTCCATAGCACAGGGGCTATTCTTTGAAATGCCTTCAGTATGCTTTTAAATAAAGGGGGGATTTTTGTGGTGTATAAACCCAGTGAGAGGTTTTATAGTTAAATGGCTCTGATGTTGATCTAGAAATTCATAATGAATCTCTACCCATTTCTATATGTTCTGAAGCAGTGAAAAAAAAAATAATCTGCAACTCTGCGTGTTCCATTCCTACTGCCAACGGCACCATTAAGAAGGGTCATGGCTTGTGGATTTTTAACCTTTGTGGTGCCCTGCCTTGCACCAGAAAGATGTCAAACATCAGAAATTTATTTGTTAAGCAATTAAATATGCATGTTGCTGGCTTGTTTTAAAATGTTACAAGACCCATAAAAGTCCTTGAAATGTGTTTATTGGTTTGGAGAAGTGGAGTTGCAAAGCTTTTGAAGTAGATATTAGTAAAACCTATTCAAGCACTGAAAATTCATAAGGCAGACTAGAAACCAGTACTTGGGAATTGACTGCAGACTTCATCAGCTGTTCATAAAATTCAGTTGGTCATTGAAAAAAAATAAAAAAGATACATTTTACATAGTGCAACATATGAATTGTCTCCTGACACTTAATATATATTCTGCAAAGCATTACTGGCATATTCTTGCAGGATATTATTGACTGTGGTTTAGAAATCCCAGGTATTAAAAACAAACTGCTCTGTCATCCTGTCAATGTATCCTTCCTCAATTACTTCTCAGTACAGGGTTTTTCTTTTAACTTATTCTCCAGCTCATTGCCAAATTTTAATAGCTTAAAAAAAGGAATTTCTGTATTTTTTTCCCAAATAACATTTTTTATTTACTATCACTATAGGTTTTATTGTTGCTTCATCTAAATTTGCATTCTTTTAAGTTCATCAGATGTTGCAGAATTCTGCACTGCTGGTACCATCCTAGTATTACTAACTTAGAATCTCAGGGTAGTTTGCATACATCCATAACTTTGGTTGATTTTATAGTCCTTTTCATCCTGTACTCAGTATTTACTGTTTTAAAATCACAAGAAGCACTTGTGATTTAGGTTCTACCCAGACTGTCGGCTTTCTGTTACTCATCATTATTGTTTTGTCTGCATAGTGAAAATAGTAACTTACAATTCTGACCTCTATCCATGCAAAATCCTATGGATCTCATTGTTTGAAGACAAGAAATATGGTTGAACAGGAAAGAGAATTCAACAATCTAGGTTTTTCCATGAGAAATACATAGCAATTAAAAAAAAAAAAAAAAAAAATCCAAGCAGCAGAAAAGTCCCATTCCATAAGAGTTTGAATACTGAAGTTTTAGCTACCTTTTTCTAACTGTTTTGAAAATTCCTGTAGACATAATCTTCAACCAAAACTGTACTTTCTATTGTTCAGTTTTAATTCAATATTGTTTTAAGGTAAAAGAAGGCAGAGATTTGATGCTGTTGATGCCACTGAGATACAAATAGTATGTTCTAACTGCCAGAAACTCTTCAGATCTTTCAAGCAGTAAACCAGAAAAATCTTTGGACCTAGTTCTTGGTTACCAGTTCTTAGTTGCATGTGACTCATCCATATGATTCATTTTCTTCTGCAGATTTCAGTCACATATTTGGAACATATTACTTTTTAAGTTAATAAATGATGAATTCATGTTGTAAAATAAGATTTGTATTTAATTAAAAACAATAAACTATGTATCTGCATTCCTAGCTGCCACCTTAGATTGAAAATGAAGAGCTGTGTTAAGGTGTTCTGTGAGATAGAAGTGATACTTTTACATAGAAAAGCCTGAATATATTATTTCAAATTTGATTTGTAATTTGGAAAAGGTATTATTGTTATTAATTTCTGCAAGAGGAAGCAAAGAGATTTATTTTTTATGCCCTAAATCTTTTCTCTTCATCCTCTTATCATCACTGTTCACATCCACAAGGAAAAGACTTTTACCTGGTGATCACAGTGTATTTGCTTTTAAAAAAATTATCCTATCTGGGTTCAAAAATATTTTAGCCATAAGTGTGCTGCACTACCAACAACTTTTCATTACTGGCCTAACCCACAGCTGAATCCATAGAAAGGAGAGCAAAGGCATCAGCATGATTTTGATGTCTTTAAATTACTGTCTCATGTAACTATAATATGAATAGCTGAAACATTGTATTATATAGCTCTTAATGCCTGTGGAAAAAAAAAAAACTTGAAAAAAAAAGCTATTTTAATTTTTTTTTTTTAAATTTGAGAAAATATCTACGGAAAGGCATCAGTTGTTTACATCTATGTGTCATATTTTGCCTGAATAAATTTGCCTAATTTATTCATTTCTATACCATCCTACCATTCTAATTACTTTGGGTGAAGGTTTTCCTATTTATCTATGATCAAGCCCTGCACCTTAAAAAAGGGTAACAACAGGAACCAATATGAAGGAAAGAATCAAACCGTGTCTCTGTGTGTATGCTTTGTGAAAATGTTCCTGGTGATTCCAAGCAACTGAATTACAGGAATATGAATGCAAAGTTATTTCATGAAATTACTAACCTGCCATAGTAATTAAACAAATAAACACCAGAATGAATTACCAGAATTATCTCAGTGGTTTGATGGTAGTGGCAGACTAAGCCTTGAGAAAAATGTCTCCTTTGCCTTTTGGTAATACTGCCACATATGTGGTTACTCTTACAAGTAGCTTATGATGGATACAAAGAAATTGTTTGCATGGTACTTCAGCATGTCCTAAAGAAATCTAGAAAAAAAATTTTGGCTAAATAATGGATGAACAAGGGTTTTAGAAATGTCTGCTGTCATTGTAGTTCCTCCTACAGCAAACCAGCAATCACTTTAGATCTCTTGGAGTGATGGAACACATTCCTGTACAGCTGGGCAGTAACCATCCCACTGTCTCACAACATTTTTCTTTTGTTTAAAGATAATGTTAATAATCCACAAAGAGGTTTTCAAATGAACTTGACTTCTGTCTTCCAATTGCAGCAGTACTTTAATAACATTCTGGAAACTCTTAAAGGTATTCATTTTTCAAAACCTATTCCTATTTCAGCAGAAACACAAGTCCCAATACTGACTTCAGAATTAGAAAAAGGTTCTAGAAACTCATGGTATTTTACAATTTTAAAAATAGTACATTAAAAGTTAACAAACAGTCAGTGAGTGTTCATCAATTTAAAATGCTAAACTTCTATAATCAGCCATTCAAAGAATATTATATAATCAAGATGGTAGCCCCTTATGGCATTTAGCTAATGGGCTGTAGCTCTTAAAACTCTAATCATTAGTTTAGGGATTTAGCTATATAGAGAATAGGCACAAAATCCTTTTTTAATCTTCTTTCTTTCACTAAAATTGTGACCACTGTAGGATTTTAAGGTAACAAAATGATCTTTATAATGGTTTTGTGAAAGTCTGTTTTAGTAATACGAGTTAGGCAAATCTACTTTCTAGTCCTGGGATAGTAAATTAGATATTTACAACTGATGAATAAGAAGCTGTTCATTTCATAGTAACCTTTTAATACAGTGTCTTGGCTTTATGCATGATTTATATATAAAATAGAATCTTCCACATTAAACACAATGTTTTTGTCCAATACAAAATTTAACTCTTGTATCTCTGACATAAATGTAAAAAACAGCTTTGAGTTTTCAGAATTTGTGGCTGCTTAACTCTGGTGATTCTTAATTTTTCTGTAGCTGGTTTTTAACCAATTTAATACTTACATGTAGGCCCTTCATCTGTTAAATGACAGCACAATCCAGATAATAGTCTCAGTTATGACAAATCTAAATTTTTCAGTGTACTGTAAGAGAAAAACATGGCTGGGATTTGTGTAATTTTGGCTCTGAACCTGGTAAAGATTGACTTTGTCTTATTGTATATAGTTACTGAAGTAGATATGCTAATCTTTATGCATATGTGCCAGATAAATCAGAACCAAGTAAATTTCACAGGTTTTTATTTTATTTTATCCTAGTTTGATTTTTAGTTTTTTTTAGCTTTCTGCTTTTGCCTGTTCCCTAATATTTAAGCAGTTTGATTTCAGTCATTGAGATGCCTGAAGGCAGAAGTAAACCTTGCTAGCCACTACTGGGTTTCTGCTGGGCTCTATTTCAGGGCCTGTTCTCTTCAACATCTTCATCAATGGCTTGGATATTGGAGGAATATTGAGGAAGTTGGCAATGGCACTAAATTGGGAGGAGCTGTTGACTCCTTCAAAGGCAGAGGGACCCTGCAGAGAGACCTTGATAAATTAGAGATAGGGGCAGTCATGATGGAGTTTAAGGAAGAAGTGCCAGATTGTGTCTGGGATGGGTGTCAGGGTTCCGCCCTGGAAGTACAGACAGACTGTGGAATGAGAGGCTGGAGAGCAGCGCTGTACAAAGGAATCTGGAGGTTCTGGTTGATGGAAAGTTGAATGTGAGTCAGCAGTGCCCTGGCAACCAGAAGGGCAACTGTGTCCTGGGAGGCATCAGGCACAGCATTGCCAGCTGGGCAAGGGAGGGGATTGTCCTGCTCTGCTCTGCACTGGGGCAGCCTCACCTCGAGTGCTGGGGGCAGTTTGGGGTGCCAATGCGAAGGAGGGTCACATCTCGGAGTGGCAAGCCGGAATAACGACACTCAAATCAGTATGATTATATGTCATCTTCCACTTTATTCAGAAAACTGGTTATACTTGTACTTCTTCTATCCATTGTTCAGGGGGTGGCTTCCTAAGCATTCATTGGTTAATTAGCTATAGTCACACAGGAATGTCATTTGATGATTGGCTATTATGCTTCATAATAGCTAATTAAGATATGCTAACCTAGCTTTTCTTCTTGGCACAAGGCACTGTCTTTGCACAAGGCCTATTGTTCACTTAATACAATACCCTTTCTTCCTTATCCTATCTGTTCAGGGACAGTACATGTTCCATCTATCTAGGAAGAGTACATCAGATGTTCCATCAGAGTAACTTCGTAATCTCCTGACTATTCCATTCACAAACTGACTCTGTAATCTGCAGGCCAGGGTTGTCCAGCTTTCTCCCAGAGTATTGCATGCCCTTGTTCTGTGAGAAACTCACTCACACATCTCTCTACAGGGTGCCACAATATAAAAAAGACATGAAGCCACTAGAGAGGGTCCAAAGGAGGGCCATGAGGATGGTGAAGGATCTGGACAGGAAGCCTTATCAGAAGTGGCCTCATGTTGTCAGGGAGGTTTAGGTTGGATATCAGAAAAAGGCTCTTCCCCTAGAGGGTGGTTGGGCGCTAGGACAGGCTCCCTAGGGCAGTGGTCACAGCACCAAACTGACTGAGGGCCAGAAGCTTTTGAACATTGCTTTCAGGCACATGGTGTGATTTTTGGGGCCAGGAGTTTGAAATTGGTTGTAGCTCCCTTCCAACTCAGAATATTCTATGATTCTCTGATACTGTGCTATATTTTACATGAATATAGTAACTCTATACCTTGTTTCCTTTAAACTTGATGATGTAATCTTATCTTCTGTGACTGAAGCAAAAGAAATTTTAAATTTCTTATTTTAAATCAGAAAGCACAGAGTAAATAAATGTCACAAAGTTAATCTTGAAGAAAAAAAGTTGTCAGTATTAATATGAATGTGAAGAGCAAAATATAGGAGTTTTATCAAATCATGAGGCACAATTTGCTCATTTTATTTAGCACAGATGTCATAGTATGACAATACCAGTAGTAACAGAAGTATTAAATATTTAGGCATTAGATATATGTCTGAGAAGCAAGCTGGTTAGCTTTGTGTAGACTGTGGGTGGAGAAACTGAGGAACAAAACCTCTTCCAAGTCACCTGCAGAGGGGCATAGTTCATTGATAATACAGAGTAAAACCTCACAGGCTCAGCAGCCATCTTCTTTCTACTGAAGCTCACACAGCACATGCAGAATTCCTCATTAGCATAGGAAATACTTTTGTTACTTTGACCATTGTCAAATCTGTCCTGTGAGGACAAGGAGCTCAACTCAATGATCCTGATGGGTTCCTTCGAACTCAGCACATTCTATGATTCCTATTCCTGGTACTTTTACTGTGACTTGCTGTCGATTTGCTCCACCATTAATCTTTTTGGCTTCACAAGAACACTCATAATGGGACTGTTTTCATAAGAGTAGGGGCACAAGAATCTGTGATTGCAGTTGATAATTTTTGTTGTTTGTGATCAAGTATTTGATGAACTTAAGCTTACACAGCATTTTTTTCAATAAACATTGCACCGTGCTTCTCCAAATAGATTATCTCCATTCTGAATAAGTGGAAACATTCAGATAGCACAAAAGCAAGCAAGTCAAACTTTGTGGTTAAGTTGCTTAATTAATGTGCTGATGTAGAGTGATACTCAAAAATTCTACCATAGTTCTCTAAGGCTGCTAGCATGCCTGGGTGCCTTTATTAATATCCAAGGCATGGTGAACAAAGAACAGTTCAATAATGCTATTTTGGAAAAATGATGTAATGCAGTCAAAATTAGACTTTCCTATTGGTTTGGCAGAGACTGAAACACTTTTCACTCAGTAGTTCCCAGGTATGGGATGTGCATGTGGCTGTGCTGGCAGGCAGTAGCAGCACTGCCTGGAAAGCAGTTGAAGGAAGGTGGTTGATCAGAAGTGTGACTGAGCTTTTATTGTTAATATTCCATGGTGTCAGCATGAAATATGAATGCATTGTTTAAGATCCTTTTAAAAAAATAATAATAAAGTAATTGAAGTTCCAACCAATCTAAAGGTGTTAAGCTTTCAAAGAAAAAGATCAAGCTTTTTTATAGTAAATGTGAAATTCAGATGGTCCACATCAGCAGTGTGCCAAACTTAGCATTGTGCATGAGAATAGTCTGCGAGAACTTTATGCATTCACATTTGAGAAATAAGTGTGGGTAAAAGGGAAAATTGTTGCCTTGTTCAGTCTCATAGTGTTGTAACAATCCCAAGGAGTTTTTGAGCATAATACATTTGGTACTGTGAAAGAAATACCAAAGAATTTAGATTGGTTTGTAATAGAGCTGAGAATATTCACACATTTTGTAGAGTATGTATTTTACACATCATATAATTGGAAACGGAATTATAGGGTGAACTGTGAGTCGTGGAAAAAGAATTATAGTGATTTGAATATGCTGTAGCTCTTTCTGAGGGTGAAAAGTAATAGAACTATCAAACTGAACAACAAAAAACCTGAATTTCTTGCATTACAGTTAAAAAAGAAACATTCAAGTTTTATTTGTGACCACAAATAACAAATTTGCATATTTAAAAGAAGAAGAAAAATCCCAGGTAAATTGAGTAAGTTGAACTGTAAAACAGTTATGTATAGTTTTCAGGCTGTTTATAGTAAGAAATTGTATAGCAGAACCTTAGAAAGGACATAAATATCACTGGGTAGGGGATGGGGGGGCCTCTGTAAATGTTTCCAAGAACAAGCATTGGTATGATTTAAAAACATTCAGTGACAAAGAAAATGAAACAAGAGAAGTGTGGTTAGTGTTACACATACATAGTTCCTGCAACTAGGTATATAAAATATTATACAAAACTTGACCAGTGAGTGTGTGTTTTGATCTTGTGTGTACTGCAAACAGTATTTTCCAGTGTATTCAGGCACCGCATAGAATAATTTGTGCTTGACTGAAGTGTATTTTTTAGATAGATGTCTAGTTTTCATTTGAAGACATCAAGAGGTATAAAATGAACTACTTTTCTTGGTAGATTTTTCCTAATAGTTACTTTGAATTTTTCTGGCTTCGGCTTCCAGCTATGGAGTTGTATTAAGCCTTTTTGTGCTAGAGACCTGTAGAAGCCCATATTTTTCCTCTTTGGAAGTGCTCGTATTCTGCTGTCAAGTCACCTTTCAAATTTTCTTTGATGAACTGAGCAGACTGACGCCTCTGAACATTTTTACAAGCAGCAGTGAAATACATTTTTTACCTCCCTCTGAATACTTTGAGATCATTCTTTAAAATGCCTGCCCTCAATATCATTTACCATCCAACCATTTTTTAGCTCATCACCCATAATTTTCTAATTTCTTAATGATTGATATGTTGTATAATATAATCCCTAAATATAACTTCCAAGGAATCATAGTTACATTTATATTTGACTAATAACCTTTGCTTGAAAGCTGCTTTGGGCATATATCTCCTAGTCCATTCTAAATTCAAATTAGTCTAAGCTTTGGCAAAACTGTATAGACCTAATAAATTCTTCATAGAATGGCATGGATTGGAAAGGATCTTAAAGATCATCCAGTTCCAACCCCCCTGTCATGGGCAGGGACACCTTCCACTACACCAGACTGTTCAGAGCTCCATCCAACCTGGCCTTAAAACCTTCCAGGGATGGGCCATACACATTGCTTTCTCTAAGCAACCTGTCCCAGTGCCTCACCACCCTCACAGAGAAGAATTTCTTTCTAACATTCAATCTAAACCTACTTTAGAACTTGAGTTCCATAATAGGTAGGTGTCAGCATATCCTTTTTGTTTTTNGGACACCTTCCACTACACCAGACTGTTCAGAGCTCCATCCAACCTGGCCTTAAAACCTTCCAGGGATGGGCCATACACATTGCTTTCTCTAAGCAACCTGTCCCAGTGCCTCACCACCCTCACAGAGAAGAATTTCTTTCTAACATTCAATCTAAACCTACTTTAGAACTTGAGTTCCATAATAGGTAGGTGTCAGCATATCCTTTTTGTTTTTTTTCATTTTTTCTTTTTGTTTGAATCTAAGGATTTTCAGTATCATTCTTTTCATTAGTAAGGCTTAAAGAGCCAAACACTTACTAATTGTATTTCAACATTACCTTACCATCACCTGCATTTTTTATCTCTATCCTGGAAGTACCAGGAAATTTAATGATTGTGATGCATCTCAGGATCACATATTGAGCTTTAAGAACAAAGCGAGCACTATATTTAGATTGTACGCTCATCTCTCCTAATATCTTAACCTCTTCAGCAGTTTCTTATAAACAAATATTGAAGGAGTGGAGCAGAACAGAATCATCCTTTCCTTACATGTGCACTCAATGGCATTAGCAATTTCCTGAGGAATTGCATTCCAGATTATTGTGCTTAATAGCCACTAATGGATTTATCATGTCTTTCCTAGAGACCTTAAATATCTGGCTTTTGTTGTGCTCACTAAGGTGTTCCAACAGGTCACAGTGAAGACTGTATTACTTTTTTCACGTTGTTAAAAAGCAATATTAATTCTTTATCAAGCTGTTAATGAAAATCTTACTCAACAAGACATATTCTGGGTTAACACTTAATTTGTTTCTTTATGTTGATGTTTTTGTTTTGGGTGTTTTTCTTGTTACTGCAGTAAGTGGGCAAGAATCTTCCCCACTATGAATTTTATTGTAGCTTAGTGGATCTATAAAATCTTAGAGGGAAATGCTGAAGGGAAATTGAACTCCTGTACCCACAAAAATAACTGCATTTAAAATTGTCTTTGTGGCCTAGAATGTCAAAACAACGATAGTTTATCCTGTCAGTCTCCTCACTCACTGTATCCTGTTGATCCCTTCACTGTTGTAGGGAAGAATTACTGACAGAGCAAACAAAAATGGGTGCTTAAGGAGGGGAGAGGGCAAATGGCACTCATAAAAAAAACTCTTGCTGCAAATCCAGCCTTAAACTTAGTCCACTCCAATGCATGGAATGACAATCAATAAAAAGAGACAATTGAGGATCCTACCCAGAGGCATCTTCCAGCAATTTTATATTTTGAGCAGTTGTTTCAAAATGATGAGAACAGTCCTACTTGAGGTTAACTAAAATTGTCCCCAGATCACCAAAAACATAATCAGAACAGCGGTAGTGATGGTAGTAAATCTTGCCAGGCTGCCCAACTAGTTTATACAGTCCTTTTGGGCCATTTAACAATCATGGGATGAGGAGAGTGGGAGGGAATTTTAAAGACAGTGAAAGCAGCTCTATCTGTGCTCTTTGATACAGCTGCCCCAGATGCTGATGCTCCACAGCCCCGTACAATCACTTCACATGTGTCAGTAGCTGATTCCTGTTGGCTTGTCAAACTGAAATTTTGGCACCCTTGATTTCCTGAAGTGTTCTTTATTTTATTTTGAAGAGTGACCATAAGCTCAGGCTTGAAATGAGACCTACACTCCTAAATTAAGGTTTCTGAGCCTCCTGATGGTAGCAATCTGTTTATCATTGCAGACCTGGAAAAATTAATCAATAACACTTTCTTCAGCTGTATTGCTTTTCAAACTCATTCCAATTCTACTGGTAGACTGTTGAAGATCAGGAATCTGTTGAAGACTGGAAATGAAAAATTGGGTACTCAGAGCTGCTTGCAGTTGTCTTTTATAACTTTTGCTAACTACAGCAGTAATATCATCCCTTGCTTTTTCAGATTTCAATTCCAAACCCAGCCTTCAGTGAGGTGGCAGAGTAAGAACTAAACTAAAAATTAAAACTAAGGCACTTTTATCTCCTGATGTCAGCTGTCAGCTTTGCTCATCAGCCTGATAGGATTTAGCAATGGTTCAGGGCTGCACTGCTCCAGTCTCTCTAAACCTGAATATTAACCTCACTTCTATCTCTTATCTTTCAATACAGACTTGACATCCACTTTTGCCTCTTCTAAATCTGAAAGTAAGATATTCAAGTCATCTACTCATTAATAAGCCAGCCTCTGTAGCTCTTACTTTCCTTGGTTTTTTCAGTCTTCATTTGCAGTGACAATACCTGCTGAGACTCTGGTGTGTCCAAGTTGTTTTAGAAGTTAGTGGCCTTGTTTGGTTTTATTTTGAAAAGAAGTTACTAATGTCTAGTACTAATAATAATATTTGTTTGCCTCTCATTACTATCCTTAATGGATTTTACAGTGGTTTAATCTCCCTTGTTTCATCCTTCAAGCTGAACCTTTTTTTGATAATGAATGTCTTTCCCAAGTTAAGGATTACTCTGTTCGGTGCCCTCAGATTGCATTGAAAGGATACCATTTTGTGAACTTCTGTCAGCTCATTATTCACATGTCCTACTGTACCATCTGTGTTTTGAGCTGATTTTTATTTCAGAAATTGTTTTTCTAAGAATTTTGAGTGAGTAGCTGGATTTTTCTGTGTTGGTCTACACTAAAACCCACAAAATCCACAGTGACATTCACTGACTTGCAAACTCGTGGCTGTTGCTGTCAGTGGAGGGTTTTTACAGGAGCTCACAGATCAGCCATATCCAGCTCCATCCATAGGTATAGCTCCTGCCCTTCATGTACCAAACACTCTCATGGGTGCTAGGGACCTCTCTGACCCACCAGATTGGTAGGAAATGCAAAGCAATGCATATATAGACACACACAGCTGTTCCCCAAACCTAGTTACAATACTTGCTCAAATGATAAGGAAAATGCAAGTTTCTATGGTCAAGTAAATATCAATATGGAGGTAAAAATAAATCAAATTATAAAAAATATGCTGACATTTTCTGAATCTATGAGAACAAAAAAGTCTGCATATAATCAATATTATCCAATAATAAAATTATATTCTGAAGAATGTTGTGCCTTTAATCTGTTTAAATGTACAATTTGTACATTAAAAAAAATCAGATAATGCCAATGAAAATAGACTCCACTTTTGGGAAAAAATCCCAAGATTTAAAAATTTCTGATTTTCTGTTTTCTATAATGCCAATTTCATTAGTATTAAACAGAGTGAGGATTTTTTTCTGAGACAGAGAAAAAGACAGTAATTTTATTTACAAACCAGCTAAAGAAAATACCTGAAATGCTGGTGAATTAGAAGTGTCATCAGTGTATGCTTTGAAATGTCAATGCCAAATTACAATGAAGAAATATTATTTTGGCAAAATTAAGTAACATTACATAATCTAATGAGAGTTTCCCAGTGAAGAAACGTCACTTTAGCATAAAGAATTATCATTTCCATTGTCAGGACTAGAAAGGAACTGAAAATCTTACTTTTGTGAGAAAAAAACAAGTGATTTTTCTCCAAAGCATTTTATAAATGGTATGAAGGAAGGTATTTGCTGTGCCAATAATGTGCAAAATCATGCAAATTTTCATTTAACTGAAAAGATACATAATTTGAAGTATTAATTTTTTGTTGTTGTTATTCAGAAGTCTGTTTTATGCAATTAAAATATTGTCTTCTTCTTTTGACTGTAAAAACTAATGTTTTATTTCTGTTTGGAGTGGATATTTTTTTGTCATTGTGTGGTTAATTTCTCACGTTTTAATCCTTTCCTTCAGAGTGTTAGTATAGATGAAGAGAAAATGAAACATTCCTTGGAAATAATAAGTTGTCAGATTTTGCTTTTGTTTCCTGTGTGGCATATGGACATGTTTAAAACATAAACTAATACTGCTGGAGAATGCTTTTAGAATATAGATAGGTCAGACAAAAACATTTTCAAAACTAATTGAGTCCAAAGTGTGCGAAGATAAATGGTTCATTCTCAGATTTTATCTCCTGGAGATTCATAAATTCCACTAGCAAACACAAAGCTGTATTGCAAAGGATTGGTTTTTTTAGCAGTATCTGTCAAGCCAAGAGATAGGAGTCTGATAACAAGACCAGTTACTCCAGTGCTGAAATAGAATGTAGGAAGCTGATTGTTGGCACCTATTTCCTAAAAGTTTTGACTCTTATAGTAAACTTACTCTATTCACATCTGCATAGGCAATTAAGAACTCTTCAGATAATGACTGGTGCATGTTAGGATTGTTGAACTTACCGAAAAATTCCCTCATTGTTTAATCTGTTACCATTTAGTATTGCTGATGCTAAAACCATCAAACACAGATTTTGGGGGGCAGGGGGAAAACCCCGCAAACTTCTTGAAATGCAGAAGGAAGTACATGAACAAGCCACTATTAATCCAATTATAATGACTGAAGGAGGTATTTTCATTCCCTACATGCTAAAGTATTTTAACCACAAAAGGAAGGTCAAAAAAGGCATACCCCTCTGATAAAAAATGCTAGAAAAATGTTAACAGTTGATGAGGAGACTGGCATACTCAACAGCTTTGTGCTTCAGTCTTCATTGGCAACCTCTTTTCCCATACTTCTCAAGTGGATAGATAGCAGAATGGGGGCAAGGGGAGCAAAGTCCCTCCTACTGTAAGATAAGATCAGGTTTGTGACCATGTGCAGAACCTGAATATACATAAAATCTGGTGATATGCATCCCAGAGTCGTGAAGGAATTGGCAAATGTAGTTTTCAAGCCAGTCTCCATGATATTTGAATAGTCATGGCAGTCAGGTGAAGTCACAGGTTCGTGGAAAAAGGGAAGATGGTACCCATCTTTAAAAGGGGTAGAAAAAAGGACCCTCGGAATGACCTGACCTCTATACCTGGGAACATTGTGGAACAGACCCTCCTAGAAGCTATGCTAAGACACGTAGAGAACAGGGAGTTGATTTGAGACAGCCAACTCAGCTTCACCAAGCACAGGTCCTGCCTGACCAACCCAGTGGCCTTCTGTGATAGGGTGAGTCCATCAGTGGACAAGAGGAGGACTTGCTGTAGGCAAATGTCAATGCCTACAGATGTCCTTTGTCTGGAGTTCTGTAAAGTCTTTGACATGGTCCCCCACAATATTTTTCTCTAGATTGGAGAAATATAGTTTTGATGAGTTGATGACTATATGGATAAGATATCCTTAACTATATCCTCAATTCAGCCCAGGAAAGTTTCCTTCATAGTTGAAAAAACAGGAAAATAATTTCTTCTGAAAATCAGAAGCACATCCAATTTTTGCTTTAATTTTGCTTTAAGTATATACTCTTTGTATCAACTACAACATGACAGCCAAAACCTTTCTTTGAAGGTCTCAATGTTCCAATTCACACAGGTCTCAAAGTACCCTATTTTGCAATTAACCTAACATATATATTCCCAGGCTACTACTGAAAAAATTTCATCAGTGAAAGTTGCTGGTAGACAGTGGTATAAAATAGTTTATTTCCAAACAGGAGGAGTGAATTATCTCCTTTCCTTTCTATATATTTCTGATATTAGACAAAAGAATAGGAACTCTACTCAACATATATATTCAAGAGGCTAAATTTTGCCAGCAGAGAAATTTGATCTAAATCACTAAAAAGGAATTTTAAAGAGATATGGGAAGTTCTGTGTAGTGAATCCAAAACCACTGAGGATTATTGTCTGTTGTGGTTGCTTGCTTTAACTTTTGATTAGGTATTTTTTTTAATTAGTTACCCATCAAACAGTTTGGGTTGGAAGCGACCTTTAAGATCATCTTGCTCTAGACCCCCTGGCATGAGCAGGGACACCTTCCACTAGACCAGGTTGCTCAATTCAGGCCTCATGGTGTCCATAATTGGCATGGACAGCTTATACTGCTCTTATCTGTAGGTTTGATGAAGGCAGCAGTAATTAGGACAAATGAAACAACAGGGAACACATAATTCTGTTCTTGGAAGTGTCTCAATTTACTTTGACAAATAGGATACAGAGAAAAGCCTGACTCATCTGGAAATAAGAAGTGTGGCAAAAAATGCTAGATAAAGCTCTGTAAAAAAAATGTAGTTTTATGTCACTGAGCTTGGGGTAAAATGGTAGTGGGATATTAGCTATCTGTCCTTCACATACTGAAAGACACTGTGTTTCTTACTGTTGTGGGTAAATATCCTGAAAGATATGAAGGAGAAGTTGTGGGAGAATTAAGAATAAAAGCACGTCAGGTCCGGGACTAATAGAACCTGACATACAATTTAAAATACTCTTTCTTATTGCAATATTGAGTCATAAAGCAGTCTTGGAACTGACCAAGTTCTGATAAAATATGGTGATATAAACAGAAAAAGCATCTGATATTTTGGTTTAGCTGTGTTATTTTAGGGATCCACAACAACAGAGTCAAGAGTGGACTTGGAGACTTACTGGTACAGCCTTGTGCAAACTGTGAGCAGAGAAACCCTGCCTTCACACCTGTACAGGGACCACAGGGCAATTTCAGGTGGGAAGGGACCTCAGGGGTACAGCTCCATCCTGCTGTGAGCAGCAGAATCAACTCTGAGGTCAGACCAGGTTCCTGAGGGCTTTATCTCGTTGGGCTGTCAAAATCCTCAGGATGAAGTGCATAGCCTCTCCTGGTAATCAGCTCCACTCCATGCCTATCCTGTAGGAATCATACTGGAAAGTACACTTGTGGGCTATTGTGTATTGAAGGGAAAGGAAACAGGTAAAGATTCTGTATGGAACTGTAAGATACAATGTTGGAAATAGAAATGTAAACCCAAAAGATGTGTTTGAAATACTGGCATACCTGCAGATTCTGAGCAACATAGAAGTGATGAGAATGCCTGCCCTTCCAAGGATTTACCATCCACTATTTGCAAATGTCTCCATCTGGTTAAATGCCAGGAGAGAGACAAGAAAATAAAGGTTTATTCACCATCTGTCACTCCCACGTGTATGCTTTTGAAGGTGCTTTTGAATTTGATGACTTTGATTCACAGCTCAGTCCACTACATGAGTCATCATGAAACTGAGGATTTGAAACATAAATAGCAAAATACAGTATTAAGTTTTTATCTTGTGGAGTTTCAAGTGCTGAGGCCACAATTTTCCTGATAAGGAAAACTCTAGTTTGTGTGATACTTAGGATTAGTAAATAAGTAGCATTATGACCATATTTTATTCATTTATGGATGTGCTGAATGCAAAGCAAGACAGAATAAGCAGCTTGGCATAGAAAATCTCATCTTCAGAACCTGATCACAATATTAACTGGGGGGATCTTGTGTTTTGTGAAACATATGCATACACTGATATCTTAAATTTAAATATTAAAAATTAATCCAAAGTGGAGCTGCAGAAATTGCAAGTTCTGCTCAGGTATAGAAGGGTGTAGCACAAGGAAGAGCTTTTTGTGCTAGACTTCAGCAGTTCCTGTTAGAATCATAATCTTAAGTCAACCTGGATATCATAAAATATAAGTTTTTCTGAGAGTCCTTCCTCATTCTCTTACCACTAAGTATTGGGAAGAACTTTTTCATAAGGCTTTTAGCAGCCTACTACTCATTGTAGATCCCATTTGTTGAGTTGGACTGCATCCATTATTTCAGCACAGTTAATAAGCCTTTCTGCTTGAGACTTTAATTCTGGTGTGTTATGTTCAAATTTTATAGAAGAACTGTCCTCAAGAATGCAAGTATATAAAGAATATCCTGAAGAACAAGGATTCCTATTTACATGGAATAGGTGGTTGATGGTGTTTAATGGACTTTCAGACAATTGCAGCTCCAGTAAATAGTTTTGATTCTCCCAGCAGTTGTAGTATTTTTTTCCTAATGATTAGGGGAATAAATTCAGCCATCATCAAACTTCAAATAAAGCTGAGTTAAAATCTGCAATAATTGCATGAAGAACTGTTGGTTCTTTCTTGGGAATCAAATAGGGATGAGCATGGAGGAGGTTTCTATTGGGCTGTCTAACTTCTGCATCCTAGTCCTTGCACTTAAAAGCTTGATGGTTCCATCTAGGATAAGGAATCCCTATAGATTCATGAGACTCCAAGACACATAGTTTCCTCTCACAGTCACAGCAATGATGAGAAAGTATCTGCGCCTTACACACTGTCTTGGTGATATCTTAGTCTTTCTCTTACTCTTTTGCATGACAGGGTTCCATATTAGCAGTAAGAAAGTTCAGCACATTGCAGACCCATTCAAGTTCTGGGATGATACCAGTGGTAAGTGGAGTGTTTCAGTAGAAGTCCCAGGAGATGGTCAGCCACTGTATTCTCAGGAAGGAATGCAAATGTGTGGATGCAAGTGGTAGCCTGCAGAACTTTAGTTAGAGACAATCGTGCAGCAGAGGATACTGAGATCATTTTCATTTGACTTTACGAATAGGTAATGGACACCTTCACTTCTGCCTAGACCCACAGACTTTTTCACAGTACTAAAAATGATCCAAAATTGAAGCAAGAGGCTTCAATACACTTTGTCTGGAGAGTTGGAGGACCATAAATACGCACAGGACTTAATGTGTGTGTGTGTATAAATTTATGTATACACAAACACATGCATGGTTATGATTAAAAGACGCAACCTACTTTTTGAATTCTACTTTTCCTGCTGTAGTCCTAGGACAGGGAAGTCTAGGTAAAGTAGTTCCCAGTAGCCACAAGTATCTGTGGGTGAAAATTGTATTTAAATAGAAGAGGAGCTGATGCTTAAGGCACTGTATTTTAACTAGAAGTCTCAAAATGCCACCTTTGTTAATAATTTCATATTGAACAAACTGTACTTATACTAAATGAACAGTGCTTAATTTTGCACACATTCCTCCTCATGAAGTTTAACTGGACCATTTTAATGATCAGTGTGAAGGGAATTGTCATTGAACAGAGATGGAGTTAAACAGTTTCTCACAGTCTTAAAAAAAAAAAAAAAAAAGTTTAATATTTGTTAATATTTTCCTAATGTCACATATCTGTGTCTTCCCATCTGCCAAGTGTGGATAAAGGGCTTTTTTATTTAATTTGTTTTGCCCAGTCAGACTACTTGTATCAGCCAAATATATCCCTTCATGGTTTAAAGATGTACTGATCTTGACTGATCAGTCAAGAAGTCCTTACAGGAGCAGGTGCTAATTTGTGACCCCTTAGAAAATGTATTTGGGATAGCAATTACTTAATGTGAATACAAAGCTGGAAACTAGCTCCACAGCAGTGGAGCCACAACATCTGTATTTATAATTTTAATCCAAGTAATGCTTCCCCTCTCACCTGTACAATATAATGAAATTCCAAAGCACAAGTTTTGTTAAAAGAACAAACCAATACAAACGTTAGAGTAACATGAACCCCACGTTGTTCTTCTAACTAGATTAGCTATTGTAACCTGCTGAAGGCATATTTTCATCCCCCAAAGAAAGCAGTGATTCACACGGGTCTACAGAAGTCATGCCTTGAAGAAAATTACCTGTCAAAAGAATAAGAGTGTGTATTTTACTGTATGGAATCTGGTTTACATTCTAAAGGAGTTTCCCAGGATGTTCCCTTTGTTATTCTTGGACCTGAGTTGATATAAAAATCTTTTATAATTTGCATCTCAATTGAAGCATTTAAATAGATATTTAGACTAACAGGAGGAAAGACCAGATTCTTGCAAAAGTACTTTATTGTTCTTTTGATGAATAGAAATGTGTATTTTCTTGACAGTCTGGAACTTTCACAGAAAAAAAAGCCTACAAACATTTGGGAAAACAGTTTCTTAAAGGGATGTTTGGTGATTTTTTGAGTCCAGAGCAGTAGTTAATTTTGTTATTTCCCTGAGGAGGATGATTTGATGAAGTAGTTCTCAGAGGCAGTTGTAAACCTATTTTGTTTATGACATTACTCATTCTTCCCAAGTTTCCTAAAGCATGGCTTTTTGACCTACACACTTGTTCTTTCCTTCCTGTGGTTCTTGAAGGGATTTGTAATGCACAGTGTACATTTCAGTGGTGGGAAAAGTTGTCAGTTTCCAGATGAGGAAACATAATAACACTTCATCATATTATGTTTGGTAAGCACAAAGCTCCTAGGGAGCTAGCCCCATGAAGTACAAATGAAATATATGGAATCATACTAACCTGCAACTCCACAAAATACAGCCACTGCGTAAGAAATAATACTTTCTGTGTAAATGTTTGAGTCTGCTTGTTTCATCAAATGAGAATAAAGGAAAAAAATATTTCAGAACCCCTTCAGCTTTGAGGAACACTAGAAAGTGTGAGTACAAAACCAGACTGTTGCTGAGTTACTGAAAGTAATTATTAATTTAAGAAAGATGTAATTGTTAAAATCTAAGTAAGAACACATGCTACTATAATATAAACAGAAAGAAATAAAGGTCAAGAATAAGATCTAGACAGTTCAGTTCACCTTGGTGGAGTAAGTCATCATGAATTATTTGTTTTAAATTTGGCAAACACAACAATTTACTGTTGTTGTGCACAATATTAAAAAAATCCAGTAAATTAAATACTCTGGTGTAACATTGAAACCCCTGATACTGTTGAAGCACTGGAAAATGAGAAAGGGACATAAAGCGAGCAAAAGATTAGATATGTGTTCCAAAATAATAGAAGTGTGTTAATGAAGACAAATTGCATAGTACAAGATTTTCAATTTCATAATGTCCTTATGATGTTTTTCACTACTTAGCAGGATGTGCTACAGGCTTAGAACAAGTAATTAGATTTTTTTTAGATTTATTTCCAGGCCTATGTTTTCCCAGGGCTGTGCCTTGCTTTATAATGCATTGCTTTATAATGTATTGCTTTGCCCTATAACTCTTACTGGGGAAAAGTGTAATTATTTTAGTTTGGTCTCGCACTGGGGTACCAGAATTCTCTGTCTTCCACCTCTTCTGCTACTACTTAATCTATCAATACATTACAGACTTTTCATGGAAATGGGTTCTGGTAGTTTCTGTCTGGTAGTCTTAAAGCTTCATGTCCCAACAACCCTGATCATCATATCTGAGATATTTTTTTTCTGTAACGTGTTTGAATCCATTATTTTATCAACTATGTCTAGTGCTACCTTGGTGATACTGTTAATGCCTTTTAGAAGCTGCAGTAAAACCCAAATCTCAATGTTCACAAGAATAACAGAAGCAACCTGGACAGCCTGGGCAGTATCTGCAAAGCAGAGTCTGCTGCCTTAAAAACTGTCGGTATTTACATGTCCAAAGGTCAGTCTGAGACTCCCAAGGGAATCTCTAGGTGAGAAGAAGAAGAAATTCAAAACTGATTCATTGTGAAATAAATCAGCCTGTTCAAGTTCTCCAAACATCATACTTAATCGTACTCAATTCATGCAATTCTGATCTTTACTGCTGCCTGTAAAAGAAAATTACTGTGAGGCTTCATGGGACATAAATAATTAAATGCTGCTTTTATTGACCGAGCCAAAGGCAGGGTTAAGTAGTCTTAAGTGTGTGCCCTGTTAATAGGAGAAAAACAGTTTCTGTGTGGAAAAATGTAATTATTGTTCTTACTGATAAGACAAATATGCATATAAAAAGAATTTAATTTTACCTTTACTGCTGCTAAAGTTATTTTTAAAATAATTTGTAGCTATCTGTATATGTCAAACTGTTTTCTAATTTATAATCTTTTAGAGAACTTTTTTTTTTTAACAATTTGTGGACTTTTCAGCAAACTCTGACTCATTAAATACAATGAGAGATCATATTTTTCTGTTTTCTTGCCTCCCCAAAGAAGTTTATTTGTAGCACAAGATGGATGCTCCCTAATGTGTGTGGGTCTCTATACCTCCACATTTCCAGTAGGTAAACCCCAGTGTTATTCAGTTTGACTCTGCAGTTCCTATCATGTTAGCTTTGCAGGGGCTTCACCCTGGGTGACTGTTACAAGGAAGACTGAATTCAGGATTAACATATTGACTTGCAAGGTGTTTAGCTTTGCGTCCTGAATACATTTCTGACTTACTAACCCGTATCTACCATGGCAGATTTCCAAAATCTTTGCTGGGAATATACTTCTTTTCAGTAAGACTTTTAAAAAACCTTTGAGGTTTTTTTTTTTTTCACCTGAATTCATTAAAGGCTTTAATGTCATCATATTTAGCATTTTTGTGTGTGCATCTTTTCCTTTGAATCTCCCAGAAAGCCAATATGAATTAATCAGAATCATACCATGTACTACTTTCCTTAATCTTTTTTTTTTTTTTTCCCTTAGCTATCACACAGGAGCACATCAGTTTTAATGTTATGTGACAGTGCTTTGGGGAATCTGCATTCAAGCACTATTTTCTTACAGTTATTCTTTTATTTCATCCACATTTCCCAAAATCTATTGTATGCCTTCAAGAAACTACAGTAGGCCTGTGCTATTAGATATATACACAGGACCCCAACCTAGCTTTCCTTCTAGGGAACAGAGGAAGAAATTTGTTCTATGGAGTTTAAAGAGAAAATAAATCCTTACAGTTTCATAGCATTGCTATAAAATGAAGATTAAATTATTTCTGTAATTTCAGAGGTTGCTTTAATTTCTTGTGCTGTGCTGTGGGATGCGTAGTTTTGGGAAGCAGAGAGAGAATTATTTAGAATCACCCAGAAGCTCATACACTGATGAAAAATGTGTTGAAACTCCCTGGTTCTTTTCAGAAAAGGCTGAAAGTTAACATTTTTTGCCAGCAAATTTTGGGTTGCATATTGTTTTCTTATTTATTTTATCTTTTCTTTTCAACCAAAGGCAATATTTTTTTCATCACCATTTCCAAATTACATTCTTACTCACTGCTTCTTTGCAGGCGACAGATTCCTTCTTGGTTATGCTTCTCTTGAGAAGATGAAGCAATAGCTATTCTTAAAGAGGTTTGGGATGATATAGAAAATGACACCAAGTTCAAATCTTGTGATGTTTTTGTTAGGATATGTGTAACACCAAATAAATAGTGTAACACCAAATAAATAAATTGAATCAAACACCATCAGCTACAGATTGTACTTTACAATCTACACGCAGAGAGTGTATTTTGGTGTGCATTTTTATGTCAAGTCAGTGTTTTATAGACAATGAACCTTAGTTCATTGATGAGTTGTATTCTCAAAGATTACATCTTGCTGACAAGTTCAACCAGAAGAGGTACTGAAGTCAGTAGTGTTCACTACCCTGGAAGTAACATGTTAAAGGTTATATTCATTAGTATGACAAAAGGCTGGGAGTCACAAAATGTCAGCTAACTGAGTAAGATTATGACAAAATTAATTAGGGCAAAGTGTACTGGTTATGGCCCACTGCAAATGGCATTGTTGGGTAAGTTTAAACAATCACATAGATAAACATGACAAAGTGCAAACCTATCAAATAATACTCTGTCATCCCTAAATTGCTTCTGCTCATCCTTGGTCTGAACAGAGATAGTGTCTGTTCTGTACTTCTCCTTCAAGGAAAGTTCATCTAGTAAAATAACTTGAATGAAAGTTAATTTATAGGCATTTTCAGATACCTTTTAAAAATAATAAGGTGCTCTGAATTTAGGCCATGTAGAGAAGATTCTAAGTTATATAATGCATATTTTTTGACAAGAACCATCATCATTAAAATGTTTAAAGTAGAAACAGATTGGAAATCAAAGATTGCTTTTAAAAGTCTAACGAGCGGTGCATAACTGCAGTTTAAAAAAAAAAATTGTTTCTATGGTTTGGAGTAGGTGGTAGTTTATCTTTGTGAGGTATTTTTGATTAAGGTATGGGAGGGTTTCAAGGAAAGACTCAGGCTCTCTCAGTAGCAGGTAGGCTTTCCAGTGCTCTCAGAAGTCTCCTCAATTTAGAACTCAGGTATGGGGAAGCAAAGATGAATATAAACCAGATATGCCCAAACCAGTAATGCCACTTTTCTCTCCTCTCTTTCCTGCTGGAAGGTAGACTGGCTTAGGACTCTTAAAATGTCAATCTGTTGCCAAGAGTCATTGAACCTCAGAATGGGTCTCAAATGTCCTCAATATAGGTAAGCACAGCCAGTGTCCCAAGGTGATCACTCACAGTATCTCCTGCAAACAAGAAGGCATTTAAATGTTCCCAACCTAAGCTTTTGATACCTATCTGCCTCTGTTTAAATTCTTTTCTTCAAGTTTGATTTTAATGTTGAAAGCCAAAATGCTTTTTTACACTGTGTAAAATTATCAGCTCTGCAGGTTTAATCCCCCCTCTGATTTTGTGTTGATTTCAAACACAACTACTGGGAAAAGTAATACTTGAGCTTTTTGGTTTCATCAAGAAACATAAATCTGACTTTCATCTCAAATCTGAGAGTATATTTTTGGCACCAAAATTATGGGAAGGTAAATTGCAGGTACCAGTGCAGAACTTTGCCTAACACTAGTGCAAATAAATCCAGCTTTGACAGCTACTGCTGAGAACACAATGTTTAGAACAGTGGTTTGAGTAGTTCAGTCTGATGAGGCTATTAAGCACAGAAGATTAAAGCATATGAACATGATGTTCTAGCAGAAATGCTGCAAGTTACTTCATATCATATGTGCCTTTTTTATTAATGAAATGAAAAATGAGCTCAGAATAACATTCTAACCAAAATATAATCTAGAAGAAAATGGAATGTGTGAATAATGCACGGAATTCTTAAGTAGCCTACCATTAATGTTGAAAAAAATGTTAGTTACAGGTACTTAGATTTTCAGCAAAGGCAAAAAAACCCTGTCAATAGATTGTATTAGAATGGAGATGTTTGTACACAACAGTGATTGAAAATGGAAGTAAAAAATATTTAATGTGTAATTTTTATTAACATCCTGTTAGTGTTTACAGCCAGTCATAGAGTGCTGTATGATATGATTGATAAAATCAGTCATTAATGTTTAAAGTAGCCTTGAAGTACACATCTTTCCAAGCTCAAGCATTACATGGATCCTGCAAGCCTATTTATTAATCTTATCTTTGTTACCTTTTCAAAAGTTTACATTTGTACCAGAACTTACTTTGAAAATTTATATATGCACCTAATCATTGATACTGCAGGAGCAAGTGTTTAATTCTGTCACTTTGATTAGTCCAAATGAGATGAAGTGTATAAGTATTAGGACTCTGATTTTAATTATTACTGCTTTCGTATTCTTGTGTCCTTAATCAGGCAAAAAGGTTCATTGTCTTTGATTTGGCCTTTAAGCACTGGTATAGTAAGGGAGCTGTGTAAAAGAAAGTTGTAACTGGAGTGTAACTCTCAGAAGATAGTTTCCAAAACCCTGTCTGTAATCCTCCTATCCTTTTTTCTACCATTATCTGAAGGTTTTCAAAACATTTATTTTATTTTCTGCTTGTTTGCCTTTTCCTTCCTGCAGTATCACTAGACAATTTTAGTGTGGCAAATTACTGTGGCAAGTATTTAAGTTTTAGTCATAATTTCAAGCAGAGCTGTCTTGTTGCTATAAATTGTAAATATACATCATGTTCTGTTTAAAAATATTCAGTGTGTTGAAGCTCGCAGAATGAAGTTATTTTATCTTCTTTGTTTAAAAATAAGGAATATGTTTTATTTGCTCTCTTCGAGGCAGTTCCAGAGAAAATAAAACCAGTTGCATGTAGTTCATCTTACTTAGGAACAGATTATTTTGAAGCGGGAGCTGAGTGGAATTTATCCCCAATGGGATATTACTCTTGAAACACAGGGAAGTGGAAGTGTATGTTGACTGCAAGAGGCCAGGTGGTGTTGTTCCTGATCCCAAGGCACCATTAGTAACATGCATGTAATATGGTATAGATGGTAACCCATCATGTCTTTGAAGACCTCGGTAACTTGTCCCATTAAATCTCTTCTATTCTTAGAAAACTGAAATCTCATTTTAAAGTTAGAATTTGTTTGGCTTTTTTTTTCTCTCTTCATCATCTAAGTTGAATCTTAACCTCATCAGTTTCTTGAACCACTCACCATAGTGACTGAAAACATAACATATTCCTTTCCTTTGTGGTCTTTTTATATGGTTGTGCATCAGTATCTTCCCTATTGGTCTTTCATCTTGTTATGGATAACTCCACTTTATGCAATCTAAAAGATACATCTTGGTTTCTAGACTTGGGGTTATTTCCAGTGCTTTTCTTGGACTGTCTCCAATTTGTTTGTATTAGTCTTTAAATGCAATGTCCAAACCTGAGTGCAGTATTGAGCTGGGAAAAGCATAAAGAAATAACTTCATATGTTCTAAAGACTCTTTAACTGTAGATAAAGAAAGCCTTTTGAAATTTTCACTGCAGCATGTCTCACATGTAATTCATTATCTCCCACAGGTAATTTCCTGCAAAGAAATTGTTACTTAGGTCCTTGTTTTTCACCGTGTATCTCTGCATTCTGATCCAAATAGCCTAATTCTTCTGGAGAAAATTGTGTAGCTGAACTTCTCTTAAGTCCTTGCATCTCATTTTTTTCAGATAGTTTCTCTGACTTGGAGTAGTGTATAAACACATTTTCTGAAAGTCTTTAAGAAGGTTTCCAAGGATGAATTTGTGTAGAAACGGATTTATCTATATGCAGAGATATTCACTAAGAGATTGGATATTCCACCCAGTTCAGGATGGGATGTCAAGCTTCTTTGACCCAGTTCTGTAGATGTACTGCAGTTGCACTGATAGATTACTTTGCTTAGCTGTGTATCTCTGAAAAATCTACTTTACTCTGCCTTCTGTAAATACTTTTTTAGCACTTAGATTGTATTTATGCCCTTAGAAAAGATGGGCATGTGGTGTGAAAACAGCTCAAAGCCACTGCAAAATCAATCTCAGTTGACCTATTTCTACAAGAATTTCACTGGAGGGGAAGAAAATTGGAGTATGTTAATAATCTCTAATTATCCTTCCTTATTGTCAGACCCCAAATCTTCTATCTTTCCCTTTCCTGTCCTTTACCCTGAAGCAGTCTTGTAGCTTTAACTTATTTCTAGTGATTAATATGATGGTTTTATTACTATTAGTGGTGATTGATATAAAATGTGACAGGAAATATATGTTGTTCTTGCAAGTATATTTGCATTTTAAGACATTTTCAGAAGGGCAAATGACACCAAAATTATTATGTGTTAAACTAGTAATTATAGGTTAAGCCAGTGTTGTGAACATGTAGTACAAGAAATATATCTGGATAAAAAAATTCCAGAAACTTCATTTAATGCGATCTTCATTTTGCTTCAATGACATGAAAATTTTAGAATTATGTGTAGACAGTATGGGATTTCCAAGCTCATTCATTAAGGAATGAACGTGCATCTCTATGTAAAGTTTTTCTGGCTCCTATAAAGTCTGAATTTATAACAAAATAGCTTGCTTGCTCATCTAACATCTGTTGGTTTCATCAGTGTGTGTTAAAATTTTGAATACCCCAGAAAGAAATCAAATACAGAAGTAGTCCTGGAATGAATTCAGTCATCATCTGAATTTATTAGTGGTTAGTTAAACAGATTGTTCCTAAAGCCTTAGTTCTTGTATTGCATATGTAATGTGTATACTCAAATCTTTTTATAATTTTTTCAATATTCAAAATTAGAATGTGTTTTGTGATTCAGGGTAAGTATATGACCTTCCAAAATTTGGATTGCAGCTCTTGAGGGGTAAATACTGTTTTAACCTTGAAAATGTAGGTTTGGATTATTTTTAGTGGGCTAGAGAGAGCTAAAATTTATGGTAATGGAAGAACTTCTAAACATAGATAACACAGCTGTGAGAACTCATTCTCGTTTGCTTCTCATAGAGGGTAAATCTTGGTTAGTGATTTTTTCTGCCCAGGCTGCTCAGTATTTACTCTTTATTTTTTGTAACAGGTGGGTGAACAGAATAACCTGACTCAGTTAATGCTTTTTCCACCCTACCTAATTTGGGAAGTTAGAGAATGTGAAATCAGGCATGTTAACTGGCATAGCCCATCAAGCATAAGGAAGAGCAACAGACTATCCTCACTGGTACTGTTGATAATATATTCAGAGTGTGTCACTTTCTGATCAGAAAATATGTTCATTGAGATACTGTGCAATTCTATCCATTTAAATTAGCTGCAGGTTTCATACTTGGCTGCATGAGTGCAGAAGTCATGAAGGCTTTCACAGAGCTGAAGCCCTTCCTACCTGCTGCCTTGTCCATCCAGTTACACTGCATTAGGTTGTATTAAAGTTATTGAATTTTGATATAAATATAGAACTGGTAGAAAGTACACTGCATGAAAAAATAAGCATTCCTAAAGAGTTGTAACAAGTTGGAACTCAGGTAGCTGATTTCAATATAAAGTTATTTCCTGTAACTAATTTAGTAATATTAGAACTTGAGGCTAACTTCACTATGGTTAGAAGAAATAATTGAGTGCTTGGAAACTATTTGTTTCTGAATCTGTTCTGTTTATTTACAGCATTAACAATGGAAATATAACAAATAAAGTTCTACTGAAATTTTTGCCGTCTAACTTAAACCCAGTAATTTTTTATGGTCTTAAATATGTCTGGGAATCTATGGAGACATCTCAAAATGATAAAGTCTGAAATTCAGTAATAAAAATGTGTGTGTGACACATATAAAGTGAGATTTCCTATTAATCATTTATTCATATTTACAGAAGTTGTTATTTTAAGAAGGTCTGATTGAGTTTCAAATTTTCATTGGGTGTAAGAATTCCTCATTTTATATTGTTTGGAAGTTAATGTAAACACCCTCATGTTTTGTAGTTCAAACTACAAATATATATATTTTAAACAGCATACTGGGTGAAAACTGTTGTGAAGTTGTATTTGAATCACAACATTTAAATCTGTATCATGAAAGTCACCTTTTAGATGGATAGTTTTAACAATATAGCTTGTGGAGTATGTGTATTTTTTCCATTATATGCA
>VZRH01004970.1:54165-92036 GCA_013397555.1 Urocynchramus pylzowi | reverse complement strand
GGGGGGGGAAGGAATAGTGTTGAATATTCTTACATTTAAGTAAATGAAATAGCACCTCATTTGTGAGGTTTGGCTGAAGCATAAAATTGCTACTTTATTTTGCTAGCTGAAACAAAATAGCTTCTCAATCATAATTGCTTCTTTTTTTTCATAAGCAATTTATGTCCATGAAAATATTTATTTTAAATTAAGATTTTGGAAACATGATGTATTTCCATATAATCACCTAAACCTGAAATTAAATGTATGTATAGCCAAAAGTTGTTATCTATAGGAAAAAAAAAACAAACAACCTGTATCAAATTTCAAATTGCAAATAGCAGTAACTCAGCATAACAAGAATTAATTAATTAATTAATAACAACTTAGAAAATGCTTGTTACAATGTTAATATTTGCAAGTTACTTCAGATCCCCACATCTGAGATCAAAAGATATTCAAAGCAGAGTGAGGATGTGATGTGCTTGTCTCATTAAAATACAATACCTAACAAGCATTCGGAATTATGCTCATTTTAAAATCTGATTTAACAGTTGTTGAGAATTTTAGAATGTTTTCCACGCCATTGAATCTTCTTGCAGGTGAGTCCATGCACATTATGTGGCTACCCAGATGAGGACGGTTTTTAAATAAATAAAACCATCAACAAAAAAAAAAGGTTTCTTCAAGGTTGCTAAATATGTTGCTGCTGACACAGAACCCTAAGGAATTTACAATGGAATATTGAAACCAGGTAGTTTGTATGTCACTGTACTCAGCTACAGTGGTAGAGAATAAAATTACTATTCATAATGCAAGCACTTTATCACTGTTCTTGCAAAAAAACCTGCTGTGAACTTTGAGACCTTGAAAACTAATATGCCAGAAACAATAGTGGAGAGATGGGAATTTAGAAAAGGTAATTATTGAGCTGTTGTTAAATAAAAACCCTTTTGGGTCTCTGTATCTGGAAACATAAAAAAAAGCAGAAAGCTTGCTAGCCAGAGAGCTACTAGAAAAATGCATTTTAAGTCAAACCATTTTAGACTAGAGGGAATATAATTCAGGGTTTTACAGAACCTGTAGAGTTTAAATAAACAGTATCGAGAGTTTTGTTAAAATAAATAAAAATGTAAAGCTATTTCAGCTAAACACTTCACTTTTCCCTGGGGAAATTAGTTGGTATTCACTGAAGCAGGGAGTGAGAGATGGTAGAGGGTTAAGGAAAAGATGGGATCAACATCCAACACACCATTTTTTATTGACTCACAGTAATCTGATCCACACTCTTGTTCTAAAACTCCTGAAAGTGAAGTTATGCAATGATAAGTGTAGGGAACAGTTTAGAATAGTTTTAGTCTGAAGTGGACCTCCTTTATTTAAAGGACATTTTTTTTCTATTTTTGTTGCCCCTTTTCTTCCGGACTTTTTTGCTGCTGTTCCCTGGTTTTCCAATTCTTTGCCCTCCTCTGTACTATCAGACAGTATTTTCCTGTTTCCTGTTTTTTCTTGAGGAGGGCAATACCCAAGACAAGGCAGGTCTGTGAAATGGAGCAAAGTTCAGAGGCAGATTTGAATGGAGGAGGGAAATGTATTGGGTTTGCCAATGAAAAGAAGTTTGGCTCCATATACATGTTTCACTTTATTTTACCTTGGCCCAGGAAACCCAGGAGAGGCTTTTCTGTGTTTCCAGTGCAGGGTTTGTTTGTTTATTTTTGTCTGACCTGAGCTATTGTCTAACAGCAGTTTGTGGTAGGGGTCAAGAATCTGATTTGTGTGCTTAAGTACATGTTTACAGGCCAAATTTTCAGATGTGTATGTATGCCTGGGACACAAAGTAAGAGACGTTATCAGTAAACCAAGTATTTAGACGGCATATTTTGCTATTTTAAACCTATAGTGGTTTTATATTTGTTTTTTGCAAGCTGGGGAAGAATTTCAGATTTCCACTGTGACTAATAGAGATATCTGAGGTAAAAGTGAATATTTTCTTGTCTATTATTGCCTTTTGCTACTTTGAAATATCCTTTGTTCTATCAGGAAGTAGTATCTTCATGCATTCAACTTTTACCTTTGTGAATACTGAAATTTGTACAATTTTATTTGAAAAATGCATGTAATCAGATCTGTAAAATTGCTTAGATGTGATTAAAGTCTGTCTTTCAATCCTGTGGTCTTAGTGACCTTAGTATGGATGGAAATCCTGACAAATGGAAATATCGATGAACCTTCAGTCAAAAATTAGAAGAGGAGAAGAATTTTTTGGAAGAGAACATGTGCATCCTACTGTGAATATTGCCTTTCAGCCAGGGCTTTAAAAAACATTTCAGCTTCTGCTATTGCACATCAGCAGTCTGGATAGGGAAAGAGTAAGTGCAGGAGTTCAGGCAGGATCATGTTCTTTGTATATCTTAATGTAGTTACTACTCTTCCTGGTTTAAACTGTGCACAGGAAGAAAAAGGGATCCTCATTTTAGTTCAGAATACAGACCCTCATTGTATTCTATTTCAAGTACAAATCATGCAAGCACACTGGCACACTAAAATTATCTGCTGTTTGTGTTCAGAGCAAGAAAAAAATAACCACTTTAATCAATTTGCTGCCTTGAAATGGCCTATAATTTAACCATTACAGAATTCTATTTGATAGTGGCTCCTCCAAATGAGCTACTTTAGAAATAAGAAATGTCTGTGTCAATTAACACTCCTGTCGCTTGTGCATCATTTGTCTATATAAAAATGTAAGCACTGAATTCCAGCAGACTGCAGAGCATGCTATTATACTAATATTTGTGCTCTTTCTAGTTCACTTGTATTTGGGAAATATGTGTCCGTGTCTGAATGCTGACAATATCTTCATAACCTCTTCAATAAAGCCTTAGATTAGAACTACTGGAATACAGTCAATGTTTTACTGAAGGGACTGATGCTTTGGTGAGATCAGTAGAAAAATATGAGGGCTTTGTTATTGATAGTTGTTTTAAATTCATGCTACAGCAACTGACAAGTCAATTAACAAATATGTAATAATGTGGAGTTTAGGGATTTTTCTCAGTTGTTCTTTATTAAACAGATGTGGCCTCAGATATTTTCAAACAAAACTCTTGCTTCAAATATATACACACACATTTTTAAGTTTTTCGCTTTCCTTGAAACTGTTTTTAACCTATGTCCAATTATCACAGCTCTTGATGGACGAGGTCCAAAAGTGGAAGGGACTTGTGTGTGCTGGTGCTTATCCAGTGGATTAATAACAGTTGGTAGCAGATCACAATCATAGTGCGCTCACCCCTCATCCCCCTCCCTCCGTGCTCCATCGTGTGCTGTCTTGTCTAATCTGCTGTGGGTTACAGAGCTAAGACAGTAACAAAGTGTGTTGTCTTGGCAAATCTGCTTAACCACTGGAGGATAGGAACTGTGCTCTTACTCTGTGCAGCAGTGTCACTTCTTTTCCCTCTCTCACCCTTGTAAACAATGTTTGTATCACCTGAAAAGAGTGAGAATTAAGTGTGTATCCTGCCTGATTAGTTTTGAAAATGCCACACTACACCTAACATATCCCAATGTCATCCTTTCTTCCTATAACTTGTTTTATATTTGAATGCACCCAAGGTAGGGCTGCTCTCATGCAGCCTTAGCCATGCAAAAGTCAGATGATTGTCCAAGCAGTTGTAGCCTTCCTGTCTCACACACCAAGATACTCAGTTGTCATAAAATATCCTGAGATCAGAGGACTGACCACTCTGATGTGTTCTGATGAGACTTTACACGTAATTTCACCTGAAGAAATGTGACCTACATCCCAATGAGAAGATTCCTCTGGTAAACACCGCATACCTGCTTTTAGGTAGCTTCTTCCCATGGATGAGCTTTGTGTATATGAGGGTACAACATTTGTGTGTGTGACTCCTGTCTCCCTGCAAGCCTCTCAGGGACCCCGGCCAGCCCCGGGTCGGCAGACAACGGGGGCCCCCCAAAGCGGCTGACAGCAGGGGGACACTCTGAGGACACTCAGAGGGGGGACACTCTCTTGTGCCCCGAGGGTACTGATGGCAGCCGGGCTAGTGCCTTTGCAGCAGGAGAGACACTGGAGACTCTGGCAGAGGAAAAGGCCAACTCTCAGCAGGGGCTATTCCAAGGTTTATTCAGAGCTCCCGAGGGACTCCTGTAACCTCAGGGGGCCTCCTGCTCAGAGCACAGGGAGGTATGCCAAGGTCACATTTAAAGGGAGGTGGAAACAAAAAGTAGATACCGTTTGTTGACCAATAAGAGTGCTAAAGGGTTGGAATGTAAAGGAATGGACATCTTGAATAATGTATAGGATAATTCTTGGGGGGCTGACTCTTGGCCTCCAGCTAATCACATGACGGATTAGACCAAAGGTTCTAGATAGAGAGGATGGGATGCTAAGTGATTGACAGAGAGTCAGGGCAGGGGGTTTGGGCATGATCTCAACCCAGGAGAATGATAACATAGGTATAGGGAAGGGGTACAGTTTGGGGTAAACTACTTAGGAAAACTAAAGGAGTACAAAAACTATTACAAAGTATTACAAAATATAAAACCACACTACAACATGTGTGTATGTTTATTGTTCCCCTTGTGATATTGCAAAATGATGTTTATTTTTTTTCTGAATTGTCTTTCTTTGTTTTCCTTTTGTTTGACCTTCAGAAGTTGACTTATTTGTTACAGGGCACTGGGTGTTGTGTTTGCTTTGCATGGATTAGGAGAACTAGCTAGTAATTCTGACCACCACTTGTGACTTCTTATTGGTCCTCTACCCAACATCTGCTCTCTGAAGGCTTGCATTGATGACATATTCTTTCAGTGCTGTGTAATTCAGCTTGTAAGGGGGAAAAGATGGCATCCAGCAAACTGAAGCGGTGTGCTTTATTTGCACTTGAATGACAATGACTTTTTTTTTTTTTTTAAAGTTTTAAAACAAAAGATAGTAATGAATTTTGGGCCTGTTTAAAAAAGAAGCAGAAGAAGGAAAAAAATAAAAGAATGTTAATCAAAAGAAAATTATGTAAACCCAAAATGAAACTCTAAAAGTATAGAGGAAGAAAAAACCCTTCATTTCTGGCAGAGACAAGATCATGCTTCTTTTATTCTCTGTTTCAAGGAGTCCACTTTGTACTGCACTCACTTTCTTTTTGACCTATAGTTGCAGGGGAGATAACTGAGGTACGTTTTTGGATAATACATAGCCTTGAGGCTGCAATTGCTAAATAAGGTGCATTTCAGGCTATGTAGCAGTATACCAATGCTGGATGGTTTTATGTTGTTTAGATTTGCTCTGGTTTAATCAATAGAAAACAGTATTTGTTTTAAATGTTTGGATATACATATGTGTTTGTTTTCATACCTAATTCCCCTGCAGAAGTGTATGGTTCCTCTGCTTTAGACTCAGAAAGAGTGCAATTGAGTAAATACAAACTACTTGAAAACATTTTCTTCTGTATGTCCAATCTTGTAACTTGCCCTGTCATATATTAGGTATTTGCCACTGAAACTTTCCCTTTTCAGAGGAATACAGGTAATAGTTTAAGGGTCAATCTTAAGAAACGTGCTTTAATTTGGTACTACAAACTGAGGCTTCACCAAAAACGAGCCCTCTAAATTCATTATATACTTTGTAAAATATATCATTCTTGGATTTTGCCTCATGAAAGCTATTGTTCAATGTTATACATATGAGTAGTTACTTTTTATAGAAAAAAAATTGCCCTATCAGTCTGCATCAGATAACATGGAAGAAATGCAGTCATATTAGTTTATGTGCATGATCATTATATCTGTGTTATCAGAGCTTTAAATAGAAATCAGATGTACTCAAAAGAGAAAATGGAGCTGTTTTCAAATGGTCTGCATTCTGCTGGTGTTCCTGAACCTGCTGTTTCCTAATTGTATCTTGATGGCTCCCATTTTATCTCAGCTGTTTATTTAGAGTGTCTAGATTGCTTTTTAGAGGCTCTCAGGATGTGTTGACCTTTATTGACCAGATACATGACTTTACTGCAGCATTTCCCAGGGTGAAAACCCAGGAATACTCTGTTCAGCTGTGTATACATTTTATAGATTGTCTTGCATTTTGTGTCCTCTGGACTGAAACTGTTAAGTGATGCAGACATACTTGATTTAATTAAGAGAACTAACCTTTGTAAGGTGCTAGAGTTACTTAATTCTGTTCCTAATGGTTAAAATACATCTGCATTCAAACTCTTTCAGAGTGTCCTTTAATTATCAGCCATTACTTTGTATATTTTGTGCTTGTCTGCAAACTGCAAGGGATTAAGTGACTCCTCAGGAGGATTCTGCAGAAAAGTTACTGGTAGAAAATCATTGTTTAAAGAGTGAGATGAGATTAGCTAAAGTCATAGTAATATACAATTGCATTCAGATACTGTTTGTTTAGTTTATTATTTTCATTCTTTTGTTAGTATTAGAAGAATCTAGTTTTTTACCATGATTTAGGAAACTTCTTGCTACTAAAGTTTTAGACTTTGATTAGCTACAGTGATCTCATATTATTGCTTTGTCAAGTATTAAGGTAACTATTAAAACTCTAGATCTCTTGATTCTGAGTATCTGTTCCTAAGTTAATTATTTGAGCCTTTTCAGCTCATCAGTACCTTTCCTGCTAATGCACACATACCAGGAGAACATCTGGTGTTTATGAACACTTTCATAATTTGGAGTTTTTGCTTTTATTATGTACAGTCTTTTGTTTAAATATTTCATTAAACCATTTTTAGCAATTTTTTCCCTTTCCTTTTTGCGTGTGTAGGCACATGAGCTTCCTGGATTTAAAATGAACAGAGGAAGCACACAACCTCCAGTAGTTGCATTACTAGCAGTGCTTGCAACTAGTACAACCTCTACTAGCAGTGCTTGCTTCTCTAGAATCTGCTAAAATTTCCTGCACGTTGGACAAATGAATGCAAGTGTATTCTTTATATAAATAATTACCATAGTAAGTGGGGATGGGATTAAATGATCAAAGTATGTAGCTATGTAATATTATTTTCATAAAATTTCAGTTGCTTTTACATGCAAGTATCAAATATGAATGCTCTCATTTAAAAATTTGAAAGCCCTTTTGTTGTTCAACATACTTGTGTAGTAAAAAAAAACCCCATTTCTCTCTACGTAAAAGTCAAACAAAAAAGTATTAAGATTTTTGGACCACATTCAAAAAGAAAATCCCATCCACCACTTTTCATGTTTAACAACCTTGAAATATGTCAGGATATTCCTTGAAGGATGCTAACTTTTTGGCTAAGCAAGCCTTACAATTATGACCTGCAATACTTGGATCTACAAATCAGAATGCACTTTACAGAAGGCAGTTGGTAATACTTCATGAAGATACGGTGTTTTAAAAACATTTTAGTTAATCATATTAAAAAAATGGTAATGATAGGAGATATATGGTCTACAAAGGGGAGACAGTATTCTTCTTGAAGTTTTTCAAACCTGCTGATTTCTTAAAAACCACTGAATTCTAGGAATTACCTAAATTATTCGAGATGTTTTTCAACTAATAAAACTGGCCACTAACGTGTTTTTCTTTTCTTTTCTTCAAAATTCACACCTGTAAATATATTTTAATGTTTGGAAATGTATTAAAAACTCAGGATAATTTTAACTACCTAAATGTGAGTTATTACTCCTAACACAGTTTGTATATAAAAATGATTTGTCAAAATGAGAGATATTTATGTAGAAGGAAGTGAAGGGTCATAAAGTTTTCAAGAAAACATTTTAGAATAAATAAATATTAAATATGTATGAAGCAAGAGCAATATCTGTATGAGAGTTAATCACCACATATTGTGTTATCATGTTTCTCCAAATGGCAAAGTTAAAATACTGACTTGGAATGAATCATACTGTCCAGATGAGTCTTGCATCAGTAACATTTTCAATTCAGAGTAGAAGCAGGATGCTTCTGTTTATTATCTGATGTCTAAATCCAAAAGAAGACAAACAACTGAAAATGTTCTTCATGAAAGCTGTTTTTTAACAAAAATGTTCTATCCTCCTTTCTCGTGTTAAACATACTTCAGTAACATTTTAATGACATGGAATTCCTACACCTAAGAAAAGCTCTTTTGTTTTGAATATCTTGGAACTCCACTTCAAATCACATTTCCTTCAATAAATCAGTGTTATTCTTAACTTGCATGTGGCATGCATTGCCATTGCCATTTTGGGAAATAATGGTGACAATGTTATTGATGGTATTTGTAGTTAGAAATCAATTTATATTAAACTGATTTTAAAAGAAATGTATTGAAACAGAATGCAGAAGAAATCATGATTTTTCTTCATCCTAAGAGATTTTTTCAAAAATATTTTTAACAGTGAAATGGTACCTTAGACAGCAATACTTTAAGAAATATTCTCAGTTATTTTGATGAATTTCAGATTTCCTTCCTTGAATTCTTTCAATTTCAAGCTTGATTTTTGTTTGGAAGTATTGTAAAAGTGAATGAGTGGTATTAGATGAGAAAATCCCCAGAAAAAGCCTTCTTTAGCATGAGTTTCTCACTGCATTTACAGATTCACTTCTACTTAGGTACTCTTGTATCATCTTGGAAAGCCTATTTAGTATTTTGCCTCATTTTCACCTTAGAAGTCTAACACAAATTTGTGGATTCAAATACCATAATAATTTCTGTAAGCACATGTTTATGGGTAGAATGAAGGAAAATAGTGAGATTCACCTTTCAGAGAAGTTTGTGAGAATGTTCATGCAAGATAGGAGACCTAATATTAGGAAAGTGCAAAGGCTTGCTCTGAGGCAGAAAGAGTGAGGACTCATAAAGGAATCTGTTTAGAAAATGTTGATTACCTACTTAAAGAGTAGAGAGAAACAGTGCAGGGACTTTATTCAGAACATTGGATTGAATCCAGAAATAGCATTGTCTAACTGTATGCTTTGATGTTATGGTAATGTGATGAGAACACAAAAACAGTTCTCTGCTCAGTTCACTGATACTACAGGCAGTGTTGCCATCTACATTCTATATATTTTTTTTTCAAGTAATCCAAGTCTGTGTTTTTACACTGTAGGTCTACATAACACTAAAGATATGTGGACTACTGGAAGTACATTTCCTTTGCAAATCCGATGTAATTGGAAAATTCATTAGCCACAACACAAATATTCAGTTCTGTACCTTGCCCTCCCTCCAATAACAGATTAAGTTAATTTTTAAAGCTCAGATATTTAGATTGCTTACCAAGAGCAAATTTAGAAAGTTAATTCATGAGTAAAAAATAATATTTTTCTATTAATTATAAACAGTATTGTAGAAATCAGAACTATTTTGGAAGTGTAAATGGATGGAAAAATAATTTTTTGTTTGCTTAATAAAATAGGATTTGGAAGATACTACACTCAGAGCTATTAAATAATTGAATTATATGCAATGTAAGTACCAGGTTGCCATGACATAACAGATACTTCAGAGAAGCTTTTGGTACCAAAACTGTAATCTGAGTGGGAAGGAGGTATACAAGCATGAGACTGTTCTGGGACAGATCAGCTGAGGTGAGCACCAGTGATGTGCAGAAAGTAAATTGCAGAAGTACCAAAACAAAGAATGTGCACTCTAAATAGAAATTATATAACTGCTTTCCAGATGACCACAATGATTTTTCAGAACATTTTAAAGTAGTTTTTTAACACTTTCTGCAGTGAAATATCAAATAGAATTAAATTAAATAAAACAAAATAAGTTATAAATATGTGTGTGCACACAAGCACTAATAAGAAAGAGCAAGGTTATAAGGAATTATGACTAGGATTTACAAAGAATTAAAGGAGAGATTCATAAATTGTGTTATTAAAAGACCTTTTTTTATCCCTTTTATGGAGTAAAAACTCTGACTGATCAGCTGTACTTCTTGGAAAAGAGTGACTGCAAAGGGTCCCTGAAGGCCTGAAACAGAAGTACCAAAGCTTTATAGTTTTAACTTTGTATACCTTTGGTTTAGAAGTCAAATAATTTAGATATCCTTTTGTGTCAGGTTGTAAAAGACTAAATGACAATGATAAAAGAGATTTTTTTTGTTTCTTAATGCAAACCAAATCTTTTTCTAAAACCAATTTCAAATGGCATCATTTTACACTGTACAGGAGGTAGTTTCAGTCTGAAAGTCACACTGCTGATGAGAGGGTGGTCTTCTCCAATCTGCTTTCATATACAACACTTTCCAATGAAAATATTTACCAGAGCAGGGCTCACTACATGCTGTGTGCCTGTGTAGCTTAAGATTTAATTTCTGTGATGAACCTATAACATGTATGGTCTATTAGAATTGGTCCAAGGATGACTCTTTGACTTTGTTCACCTCAAGGATGTTTTCCCATAGCAAACAGCTTAAACTTTGTCTCTAAACGATAGGATAAAAGGAAATTACCTCAAGTTGCATCAGGGGAGGTTTAGGTTGGATAATAGGAAAAAAATTCTTTACCAGAAGGGTTGTCAGATATTGGAACAGGCTTTCCAAGGAAGTGGCTGAGTCACCATCTCTGGAGATAGCAAAAAGATATCTAAAATCTGCCTGTGGAAGAGGTTATGTACCTAAACGTAATATAAACACCTAATTTTGCAATATTGGTGGCAGCACAGCAAATTCTAGAGAAAGATTTTACAGGAGGAGATTTGGATTCCTTTTAAAAACAAAACAGGTGACTCATTGATCTCTGCCCAAATATTTGCAAGCACTAGGATGTCTTCACATGCTCTGGGCTGAAAGTCAGGTGCCCAGATGCTCACTGTACCCTGGCAGCTCCTCCAACCTTGATCTGTTTGCTGGATTCTGTGGAGGGTGGTGGTCCTGGGCCAAATCCTGCCCACCATTTTGGGTTTTGCCATGCCTGCAGTTCTGGGATTTCCTCTCTGTCCTCTGTTGAAGCCCTCTGGAATGACTTTCAGGATTTATTTGCTGCCTCTCTTCTGGATGTCCAGAGAAGCAGCATGTGAGATATGTGCAATGCTCAGGTTTTACAGTTTGGTGTTGAGGCTATTAACTCCTGCCACTTATACTTCTCCAGGATTTGCTTTTTCTGTGGCTTCCACACCCACCTGGCCCCATCATTCCTTTCCTAGTGCTCCGAGGAAAAGGAGTGTAAGAAACTTACTTTCCCAGTGTAAGAAAAAAAACTCTTCTTACTGTTGTACTGATGGCTTCCAAATTATCAGCTACATTATGCTGCTGTATTTGCTGTCCATAGTTGGATAATTCTTAGGGCAGTTATATATCAGCTCAGTTGAAAAAGGCAGGGAATGACCTAAGGAAAGAACACGTGGGGTCATGCTTCATGCAGGCTAGGCAGGTCTATTCCTTATAAGCTCTCTGTGCTTCTTTCAGTGTCTTATCATTGGCAGACAACACAGGATCCGATTCTTTGTCGCAGGGAATTTTTTGGCTACTGTGGGAGCAATAGCTGCTAGGATCCTTTGTGGCCCATGTTCAGCTGTAATCTGAATGGGAAGGAGGTACACAAGCATGAGGCTTTTCTGGGACAGATCAGCTGAGGTGAGCACCAGTGAAGTGCAGAAATTTATTGTATCTGTGGTTAACTTTGTCTCTTCCTTCAAAGTCTGTTATTGTCTGGATAATTGTTTGCTGGTTTTGCTTCTGCACCCTAGAACTTTCTTTTGTCTTACTGTTAACTGAGTAGCCTGGGAGACTCTTAGAAGGACCCTTCTTAAATAAAGCTGAATTCCTTTACAGTTTGTAAAGATGATAGCAGATGATCTCTCCTTTAACAAGTCTTTGGCATTTTCATAAAAGTTTCTAGCAGCATTGACCTTCAGCATTTTTTCCTCTAACTTCCTCAGGTTGGATGCCAGAAATAAAAGCTTCCTCCTCTGAAGTGTCTTTCTTTTAGTGGCAGCTTAATAGGAACTTTTGACACAGCCTGCTCTTATGAGTACATCTCCATGGAGAGGTTCATTTTGGACCAACAAATCACAACAGCTATGGCTGAAACCTTTGTGCTCTGACTGATAGCTAATCTAAAAGAAGTCTTTTAATTCTTTAAGAGTTTGTTTTTTTTTGTTTTGTTTTTTTTTGTTTTTTTTTAAAGAACTATCCCTAAAAGACTTGTGCTCATTCATTGTCCACAACACAGCAACAAAATCAAGATGCACAGGAATGGGATAGGATTTAATTAGGCTTCAGCTGTATTAACTCATCTAGGAGTTTTATCCAGCACTAATTCAAATAGGGCAGGTCATGATTTTTCTCTGGTGGAAGCCTGGATTGCCTCCTGATTAACATTATTGTCCACAAGATGAAGAAGTGGCCTGGTACCAAAATCCTTGTGTACCACCTGGGTGTTGGCAGTTGTAATTACCGATGTCATCACTCTCTGTGTCAGGGTAGAGAGAGGAAGGGAAAAGTATTATGATGGTGCTGTGAAGATTAGCTTTGTTATCTTGTCTTGAAAAGGGAAAAAAAAAAAAAAAAAAAAGCAGACTAATATTCTTGTTTTAAAAACAGTTACTTATCACTGCTCTGTTAGAATGCTTAGCAATATTTCCCAACATCTGAAAATAAAAGCCAGTATATACAAACTTTGCTGTAGGGAGTTTAAACCATAGCTGAAACTAACACCAAGGTCCTGATCATATTTCTTTGGCAGCCTCGAGCCTGTAAGCAGAAAGCAGACATCTCCTTACATGTCTACTTCTTCCCCCAACTTAGCGCAGCAAGTAACTGCTAGGTATTTGTTTCCCCAAAAGAAATAATTATTCTGTTTCTGTGGTTTCTGCACTCCCACAGCTGCTTCTGGCTGAACATTTCTCTTAAATGAAGTAACGGCAGCTTGTGTGCTTGGATTGTAGACTGAAAATGTATAGAAAATACATAAAAATTCTAAATTTGGGGAGGGATAGGAAGAAACTGGGGCCGATAGTGATTGTGAAAGAGGTCTGCTAAACCTTACAGTAGTTTTACTAAATAAATTAAAAAATTCAGACAGAATTGAACTCTCACTAAACTTCACAGTATTTAGAAATCTTATTGTGGTCTGAACTACACAGCTGCTTTTTATATATTTATGAAGTAAAATGTTTTCTTTCACAAATTAACAAAGAAGGTGTTGCCTTACATGAAACATTCAAAAGGACAAGCAGCATTTTCTATTGAAACTAAGTTTGAGTTTAAAAAATAAATAAAAAGACTAATGAATCATTAGGTTCATGGAACTAACTCACTGGAATTCCCATAATGAGAATGTTTGCTTTCTACAGAAGTTTAGGAAATATTTTGGTTCATTAGAGATAACATCTGGTCAGCTGTAAGAAGTTTTCCTTACTTCAAAAATGTTTTTATAGGAGACTCCGCTAATGCAGATATTTCCACTGGCAGCTGGTTTTAAACTGAGGATAATGGATTCATCTATCAAGGGAAACAGTACACATATTCAATCTCTTACCACCAAAGTTATAAGGATTTCATGTAAATGTGAAAAGAAAGGAGTGTAACAGATGACTTCAGGCTTGCTTAATGCTCTTCCTCTGATTTTTCAACTCTAGGCATATAAAAGTGTTGTGCATTTATCTTCTAATGTTGATACATATTTTAGCAACTCAGTACACAATTGGTTCTGCTAAAAATCCTCAGTCCTTCTGCTACACATAATATTTTCTTGAGAATATTTTTTCATTTATTTCATGGCTTTCAGCTAAATGTGCAGGGTAATATTACCAGTCTCAGAATTTTGTCACATATCTGTTTATGCCCATTGTTGGAGCACTTAGCTTGGTAATTCATACAGATTCAATTTTCAATCTGTTTCATCCACTGAGATTTAGCTTTCCATTAAGTGATCTTGTCTGTTATTTTAGAGATATCTCACCTGGAGAATATCAAATTATCTGTCAATTAGATAGTTTAGGGATCCTAAAGACCAGTGTGCTATTGTGAGTTTTGATGTATCTTATGCTATGGTCTTTTTACTGGACATTAGTTTTGGCAGTGGTTTCATTCTGTAATGCTGCAGCATTTTTCTTTTATTTTTCTATGGATCCTTTAGCCCAACACAATTGCAATTCAATCTTCTGCTAGTTTCCATTGCTTCCCTAGATTTTTTCACTTGCTGTTTGTGAATTGGTACTAGAGCAGGATTCTATGTTATATCTAATACCAGTCTTTTTATTAAGTAGAATAATTTGTATGTACACAGGTAATATAGAGAGATACATATTCAGGGAAAAATAATACAGGAATATTATTAAAAAGCAAAGTAATTAACTTAAAAGGTAGGAAATACTTTAATGAAGATTTTTTCATGTAAACTTAATTGGCCTTTCCATGAGTGTTACCTTCTTTAATTAGATAATCACTCTCTCCTTCCCTTCTCAGAGCTCATGCACAGAGTGCCCTATGTTAGTGCATGTGCAAGATAGTCACAGTATTGTTGTTATCATCCCACTGAAGTAAAAGGAGATGCTGGTTCAAAACTCAGGAGCCACAGCTCTGTATGGATGATGGATCCCACCTTCTGGGGGGGCCTGGGGGTTGTGTTTGGAAGGGAGGAACTCTGTGGGGAGGCTGACACGTTGTCTGTGGAGGCTCAGCTGAAGGGCTGGGTGCACAAGCATGCTCACCTGTCTGAAGGAATGGCATCTCTTGCACCTGCCTCGGCATGTTTCAAGGTGGATGAAATGACACTTGTCACTAAGGAACAGCAAGCAGGCAGATCCAGTGAAGAATTCCTAAGCAAGTTAATGCTGCCCTCATTTTAGAGGTGTAGAAGGGAAATGCTGAGACTTTAGATTGAAAATGTTGAGTAGGAAAGTAGGTAGGTCAGACTTGTCTGGAGTAGGTGATTTTGTGTGCTCAAAGAGCTGTTCTCCTTTTCTTTCAGTGTAGCTCTGGTCAGTCAGTTTGACCAAATCTCAGCCTCTCAGAGTAAGCATCCTGAAAAATGGATCAGTACATACTTACATTAACTTCAGTTCTTATACTTATCCTGTATTAAGTGGCAACTTTGTGGGATAAAGTCCAGGTTTCTAATGCAGCACATGCCTGTACTAATGTTCCCAACAGTTAACATCAGCACACAAGTCTGTGTGTAAGATAAAATGGTGTCAGTATTTTATTCTCCTTCGTGTAGGCTACTTTATATCACAGGAACAAGAAGCATGCTTTTCCACTGAGATCAAAACCTATTCTCTGGGTAACAGAGGAATAGCATGACTCTGAAAACCCTGCAAAATTCCAAAATGTGAAATAGACATTGGTTGTCTGCAGCAAATATCTCTTATCTCTTGCCTGATGATATTCTTGACCTGCTCCTGCCTCTGCTTTCTACTTCCTTTCCATGTTCCTGTCAGCTTTGCCTTTTGATTCCAGTCCCATCCTTTCCCTACTCTACCTGTTCCTTAAATTTATGTGAATGTGTTTTTTAAATAGATACCCTCCTGGTTTTGTAACAAAATAGAATCATTAAAATTCAGTATAAAAGGATAAGGTTTTTCATTGTCATTTTCTACTTTACTAATAATTTCTAAAAGCAAAATTCAGATCTGTCTTTCAGTTCTAATGTGTATTTATCAAATTTCATACTAGAGCTATTGCTTTGTGGGCTTTACAGTCTAAGCACATCGATATTCAACATGCTTCTTCCTACTCTTCCAGAAACTAACTTGGCAAAAAATTCAACTGTGGATAAACACAAGAAAAATATGCTAGTATCATTTAGAAGAGTACCTTACTTGATTTGTTCTTTTTAATATCAATGATAAAGTCTTGTACAATTCTGAAATTTACTAAAAGATACCTGGTGAGTAAGGTTGCCTGGAAAATGTGGTTCATTGTTAAGTCTGTAATGAAAAAAAGATGTGTAATTTTGCTTTGCGAGTTTCAAAGATCTCTCCTTCATGACACGTGCTGCATTATAAAATAGTGTTTTGTAGGTATCTCTTTCCACACTTTCTGTTTCAGAACACCTAACCTTCCTCTGAACTAAAACAACAAAAGACCCTTTCTAATTCAATTTAGTAGAGGGCAAAAGGCAAGCCTTCTTTTTTTTTTTAACTTCTTTTTCCAGAATGGTTTTGATATCACACAGAGTGGACTCACTATTCAACTAAGAAGCATGAATAGAACAATCAACCTCACATATTTTGGAACTGTATTTAGGTATGTGAAAGGGCTGGAATTGTCCTGCAACCTACTATTCTTCAGTAAGCATGAAAATGGAAAGTGTTTCTAGTGTGCAAGTTCACATTTGTAAAATATATGTTCGTTTCAACTAGTATGCATTACAAGTTAGTTTGAAGAAAGAATTCTGTCTTTAAATAAGTAATTAAAATGGGGATGAGGTATACCTGACTTTTTGCTGTTAAAAATTAAGCATTGCCATTTTTCCCTAGTAATTATTAAGCAATCATGTGAAAATCAAGAAGTCTGTGTAAGATTCTGTGTTTAATTTTCCTATACAGAGTGTAAGAAGGAGAATATTATATAATCCTGACTGAAAATATTGTCACTGAAGATTGTTTAATGATATCATGAAGGAAAAGAGGATCAAAGTATATGCTTTTTATTTTCTTTATTTTGCTAACACTTAGGGGAAAACCTAGAATTACTAGAAATTCTTGCCTTCACTCAGACTGCCAGTCCTTTAAGTCTCTTGTGAAGTGATCCATGCTCATCTACATCACACAGAGATGTGGCACTTGGGGGCACTTGTTCAGTCATGGGTTTGGCAGTGTTGGCTCATCGACTCTATGATCTTGGAGATCTTTTCCAACCTAAACAATTTTATAATTCTATGAACATTTTTGTGTCCTTTTCCTAACCTTTCCTACCCCAAAAGAAATTAACAAAGCTGTTTTTTCTGGAGGAGGTACATAAATTCCTTCTGCTTTCTGCTTTGGGTGTGCAGGTTCTTTTCTGCAGCTGTTCTTCCATCCCCAAGCAGATCAGCTCTCTACTGCTTGTGGTTGCACAACATATCCATTGCTTCTACAAGGGAGGATTAGTAAAGGCAGTTGATGCTACTTTTTGTTTGTTCAGGTTTTTTTGGTCTTCATTATTCCTCTGTCTACTTTGAACTTGTGCCAGTAATTTACAATAGGGTGTTACATGCTTGTCAGGCAAGTTACTATACTAATTTGTGAAACAGTTCTAAGCAGGATTATCAACATGGGACTATTTCCCACCCCTCTCCAACTATATTTTTACTATAACTACTGCTTTTTTCACATTAGCCAGAAAAAATCAGGAATGATGTGCTAAGAGTTTAGATTCAGTCTTGGTGAGATGAATCCTAGTGTCTGCTTCAGAAGGTTCATTGTTTTCTTTTATAAGTAGCCTTTAAGATTATTTAAAGTATTTAAAATAATTTATTTTCCTTTAGAAATACATTTTTCTGCTGAATTGTGTTATACAGAAGTGAGACACATACTATCCTGTGTGTTGGAGATAAAAATAAATTTATAAATAAATTAGCAATTTCAGACATCTGTGACAGAATTTCTGAATGAAACAATGGAAATAGTTAAAATGAAAAAAAAAGAGAAAATAATACACACTCACCTTTTAATTCTTTAAGTTTAAATGTGAAATGCTACCTCAAAAGGCAAGAGTGAATCTCACACCTTCGGTATTTTAAGTCACTGTTTTGCTTTCAAGAATGTCTGTTTGAGTTAATTAATTTAATGTCTTGATTTTTATTTAAGTAAACATAAACAAATAACAGATTATTCCTGAGCAGTCCATGCTGATGAAACTGCCTTATCCTAAGAATATTGTATTGAAAATTTGACACCTCAAACAAAACCAGATGGATTCTCTGTAAGTAAAAGGTTCCATGTTCTTCCTCCTGCATTCAGTTTTGCAGAACTTTCTTCAAAGGCAGACTTGAAGGTTTCCAAAAAAGTAGAAGTGCCTGATCTGAGATATTAGAGAAAGTCTGAATTTAAGAGAAAGTACCTAAATTGTCCAGGTTTTATGTAATGGAGAAAAAGCTTTTAACTCTGTGTTTTCAAGATTTTTTTTCAGTATTTAGAGTGTGTTTGTATGAGGACTTTCAAAGACACTCAAACTGTCTAGAAAATTCACATGTACATGCAGATCTAGTTCAGAGCATGTCTGACAATGTTCTTAATGTGTTCACTTTTCCTTTTCTCCTCCTTATTTTCCCTTAGCCACAAAATAAGATCTCAAGAGGAGCTTTCTTCACACAGAATATCTTTTTCAGCAAATTACTATATGCCTTTAATTCCACAGTGCATAATTGAAAACTAAATATGTGATCAGTAAGTTCTCAACAGGTTCAGATAAAGAAAGTAAGATTACTTTCCTTCTTTCTCTTCTGGATTTGATTCAAATAGCTTGGATACCTTGCCTCTGAAAGGAAAATAGATTTTGGAAGAGTTAAGTTTTCAAGGTTGATATTTTATGAAAGTAAAACCATATGAAGAAGACTGGTGTAACCACAAAGCTGTAATTGAAGATCTCTCACTGTTGTCTGTCAAGTGTACGTAAGCAGCTGACACTAATGTCAGTGTTGATTCTGGCTTACAAACATCTATATAATTTTTGTGACTTCAATGTAAGGGCATTATTTTTTCTTTTTAAATTCAAGTCAGGAACAAGATTTAACTTCCATTCTCATCTCTGCTATCCATTGCTTCTCAGTCATTGTTTTTCCTTTTGCAACATAAATTTATGTCATAAAGTGGATAAGGAATATGCAGCATCCCCAATAAACACATTTTACTTATTTCCATTGCTTTCTGTCTGTTTCATTCCACAAAATCATTTTCCCTCTCATTATTTTAGGTGCATTTTTTAATTTAAAAAATAGTTTGTGTAGATGTGAAGTGCAAGTAAGAACACAGTAGAGTTGATTTTTAATCAAATATTTTTTATATTTTTTATTTTATTATTTTATGTTCTAGTAATTCTTTGTGAGGATTTTTTCAGTTAATTGTGAGGAAGAAAATTTTAAATTATTTTTAGTAAATGGAATTTTGCTTATATGAACATGTGAGTATTATTGTTTGGAAGCCCTGAATTAGCTTTTTAAGTCTATGAAAGAATAACTTGAACTTAGGTTTTAACAGAATTTATTACCATTGTTAGTCTAAACCACATTTTGTCTAAACCACAATTGCAAAAGTCTGCAAGAGAGAAAGGCCAATAAATACGCCTCTTGTCAGATAAGCCATCTTCAAAATCATATATTACTCCCACATAAACATTGAGAAGATGAAAAACCATAGAATCAGTCTTTTTATCCTTTGCTCTCCTCAAAAATTATCAGAAATATAAAAATATAATTTTCAAAACGTAAAAAAAAAATCCTGGCAAATAGGTGAGTAGAGTTTGCATGAAAAGCTTTTTTCAGTCCATCTGGAAAAAATTATTAATAATTATTAGATCTGATGTATTACTCTGTCCCAATATAATTACTGTGCTGTTCAGACAACATAGTCATCTATGTAAAGATTTCACACACACATGGAAAAAAGGAAGCTTGAGCAGATTCAACTCAGCTTGTGGGATCTGACAATTTTAATCCAGATAAAATAAACACCTGCCTGTGAAGCGTGGGAAAGGGAAGTATCAGCATTCAAAAGAAAGAGAAAATAGAACTAAGAGTACATTTTGCAACTGTTGTTTGGGAAGTTTTCTCTTCACAGTTAATGAGAATTTTCTTTCTTTCTTCCTATATCTGCTTTACTAAGATAGTGTTAGATACAAGTATTGGAAAGTATTGTTGAGCATGTGAGATGCTGTCATGATGAAACTGTCTTTACCATTACGTTTAAAATCCAAATAAAATTGTGTGGTTTTCCCTGGGTGAATGCAGGCATGCTTTCAGATATTTGGGGTTGTTTTCATGTTTACTTTTGTTTTCCTTCCTCCACTTCAGCTGTGAGTGTTATCAAGAAATAATGGCAAATGCAGGTTTTCTACCATCCTGTTCCTTCACATAATTTACTGCATCAACGGGGCTTCTTTTTCCTTATAAAACAACCATACAACCCCACAAACCCACAATATTTTTTTTTTTTCCCTAAGAAAGACCTTTGTCTTGCTTACTCTTTTCCAAAAGCTTGTCTTGACTCGTGGTGATACAGAATGTCATGCAAATGCTTGCTACTACTTTGGAGCTTGCTCGCTTAGCCTTGGTTCTATTAATAATGGTGTGAAAATAACAGTGCTATAATAAGCAAAGCTGTAAATGCAGGTCTAATAATTTTATGCTGCCATCTAGTTTATAGGCTTTATGGAGGATCCAGTTAGAATGTTATGAAGAGTTATACAGATCTTTAACTGCACAATCTTTTAAATTATGCAGTCCATGAACACAGTTTTTTCTCAGTGCCGCATACTGAAGCAGTTAATTTTATATCCTCATAGTTCCAGATATCAAAGAGTTTCTTTGTCTGTGTTTCCATATCAGCCAAGTTCTGAGGTTTTCTGATTTTCTTTTTTCTTGAATGTTTCTTTCATAGCTATGTTCTGAAAATGGCTATGTGCAAAATTGCCCCTAGTTTTAATTTTCAAAGTCCAAAGTTTTGTTAGAAAAAAATTACTTGCATTTTCTTAGTGGAGAGAGGGAGTGAGTGGTAATTCAGCACATGCCAGCATATGATCCATAATGACCCCCATAAAAAAATCAAAAAGGCTTTTTTTTCCTCACACCATTGATACTTAGATAGAAAGTAGCTGTAGCTCAATGGTTACTAAATGTGGTCTTTGATTAATAAATAAATAAATGAATGAATAAATTTAAAAAATTATCAATTCTGATACCTATTTTCAGATATGAAATGTAGGTCCCAACATTTATAAGAAGAACATTTTATATTTGCCTACCTTTCTGAAAACATTATCTGTGCTTGATTTGGTATGGATTTCACGGTTAGTCAGTTCTGCAGAGCCAATTCCCAGAGAGGACTAGGGGTCAGTCTAGGGCTGAGCTCATGAACCTTCTGGGAAAGAAAATGACCTTTAACAAGCAAAATTTGCATTACATTAAAAGTATATCCTACTGTGCAAACTGGGTAAATTTTTAATGTATGTTGGCATGTATTTTTGAATACAGAAGAAGTATTTTTCACATCCAGAGAAACATTGTGTTTCCAATGTGTGTCAGTGGGAAGTGAAAGGGGAATGACACAAGGAATGGAGACAGCTTATTTATATACTTTTTTGAAACTTCCCACAAAAATGTGATTAGATTACATGAATGCTCTTAAGAATCTCTTCCTCTTTCTCTCCCACCTTATCAATTATGCATGCAAGTGCCTGCAGTATATATATATATATATATATATATATATATACTTTGTGTACTAAGAAACTCACACAGAGGAGATCTATATTTTCCTTGGGAAAACAAACTAAAAACAAACAAATATAGTTTACCTCAAGATATTCTGTACTTTGCTGAGATNCTTTGCTGAGATTGGGTAATGATGTACTCAGTTGAAACTGGTGGGGAAGTAAAGTCACCGAAAAGAAACTCAAGATTGCAGGACTGCAATGACAAGCAGGAAAAAAAAATAAAATGAAAAGAATAATGATGCCTAAATTGACTGTCCTCTGCTTTAACAGATATGGCCAACCTTTCTCCAACACACATTTTCAATTACAATCCACAGAGGTAGATGAAAAATCCTTTAATTATGTTTGAATTCTTTGAACTGTAACCTCAAAATAATATATTCACAACTCAATCTTTGGTTTATGGCATAAAATAATCTTCCACAGAATATCATTTCTGTGCTGTTTCTTCACTGTAGAAAGATGGACTTTTAAAAGATGGAAGAAGGATTTTTAAAAATTTGAGTTCAGAAATACGCCTTTGAGTGAAAAACAACAACAGATGTCTGATTATTCCATGGAAACCTTATTGTCATTCATTCTAAATCTCCTCTTGATTTAATTTAACATAAATAACTCAGAATAAGTAAAATAGTGTATGAAAAATGTCATTTGACAGAGATAAAGTTATAAAGAAGTTTAAAGTGGTTTCAGGATTTTACTAGCTGAATTAAATGTTTACTGCAGGTGTATGGATGTTTCATCTGGAGAGAAAGGCACATTGAAGCTTTTGTCATTTATATGTATTGGCATAAACCCAATTCACCTTCCCAATCATAAACAGAAATATATATCAATTGTATTGATATATAAGATGTGAAAGAACAAGTCTTAATGCCTTCAAGAAATCCTATTACTTTTACGAGAATTTTTGTAGGCATTTAAGAGAATTTTTTTTTTTGATGCGCCAGGCACTAGAGCATTGGAGCAAAATTTTTATTAGATACCAAGCGAATTAACAGTATTTTTCCTAATTAATATTGAGAGATATTGAAAGTGCTAGAAATAAGCACAGTTTTTATTAGAAACCAAGCAAATTAACAGTTTTCTTCCTAATTAATATTGAGGGATATTGAAAGTGATAGAAATAATATTAGATTGTAAGAAAAAAGAATAGAAAAGTAGTAATCTTCTAGAGAAATAGCTTATTTTGCATTATTAGTTGAAAGAAAATTAAATTATTCACCAATACTTAAGGGTTAGAGTTCAATTAAAGTTTCATTTCTTCATGTCTTTAAAAATTGTAATAAATGGCTAATGCCTAACAATTCTCATAAGTACAGTAGTAACTAATGATGCAACTCATAAACATGAAAAATGTTAGGTGAATCTTACAAGACAATTTAGCAACTATCATTTCCCATTTTTATCTCAATTCTTTAAAGGGAAATGCAATATATTTGAAAACAGTGAAAAATTTTATCAATTGTATTTTAAAATAATGAAAAACTTTTTCCACTGGAATAGAAACATTAGGCCTGGCTTACAAAACAGTGAGATTTGTATTGAGGGATAGGCTAGAGTTCAGTTATACTTTCTAATTTTCTTGATAATACCTACAGTTATTTATGTTGGTTGTTAAAGTGCTTACATTGATTTATATATTTCACATATTTTAAAAAACTTTTTCTATGCTTTTTTTTTTCTTTTCATTTTTTTTCTTTGATCAGATACTGAAGTACTTCTTGAAGAGTTAAAAATCACTTTCTTTTCTCTGGTTTTATCTTCCTCTACAAAAGATAGTAATTTAAATCCATATATGAAGAATTCTGCTATTAGTTTTAGGGACTTTTTTTTCTCCTTAGTCTGTTAGACTATTTTTTAGAGAATAGAATACTGTGCTTCCTAAATCAGTCTCTCATGTCTAGATCCACTTGGATCTGAGGAAGATGTAGGTGAATGGTTGAGTGTAGACTTCAGGGACCAGCTCCAGGTCTTCAGACTTCATCTGCCTTGGTTTAGTTACCCGAAGTTTTCATGAGCCTTTCTGCTTCTGAATGTCTTATTTGGGGAAGAGAAATAACACTGTTTCCATGGATGAGGTATGAAGCTGCTATCAAACTATTTTAGACATTATAAGGTTCCTGAGTATTCCATGTTAAGTTTTCCTTAATGATATTTAAATACACATATAGTTTATATTAATTTTGCTTATTTTTTCCAAGTGAATAGTTAGAAAATAGTCATAACAGTATAATACAGTTTTAGCTCTCAAAAAGGTGAAACAATCTGTTTTCATTAGGTGAAATATATGACAAGATGTAAAACCTTCAAAGAAAACAAAAAAAAAATCCATATAACGCCTTAAAATAAGCCTTAATGCAAGGTTCCTTTTTTCCTACTTCCCAGAAAAAGGAATAAATTGCAATAGAACTCTTCAACACACTTTTTAGCTTAATGGATCGAGTTGAATAGGTCTCTTTTTACCTGGATTATCACTGCAAGGGTATTGAAAAAATGTTCCTTGTGAGCTGAAATTTCATCCTCAGTAATAAAGGGAACAGACAGAGCTTTTTAGAAGTTAGTGTCATTATTATGAAGCCTCTCCCTATCTTAGCATTAAACTATTAGAGCCAGTTATGGCATGTCATTGTTTTTGACAATTAATGCTGCAAACAAATATGTTAAAATAACTGTGAGTTAAAAATATGGTAGCTATTCATTTGTAGTTTATCATTCCTTTTAGTCATACCCTAAAATTGAATACATAAGGACTTAATAAGGTGCTTATTTGCTCTTGCTTTTATTGTATCAGAGAAGTTCCTGGTCCTACACCATAAAATGGAACAGCTTTTTATAAATTCCAAAAGTCTAGTTCCAACTATTGCCAGCTCCTGTGTCACCAGACTGGAGCTTCCTAGAAATACTAAGTAAGAGTGGCTGAAAATGTGCAAGTCACAGATGTAGGCACATAGCTCTTAATTACAAAGAAACAATTCCCAAACTAAAAAGAAGTTGAAAAGAACATGATAAAAACTAGTAAAAAGACAAGTCCAAAAGCTGAAAGCTAACAAAAAAAATTGAAGTTGAGTTTCCTTACTGATTCAGATGACTTTACCATATGTATTGTTGGTGTACTAGGCAAATAAATTTTGTATCTTTTACTATAATATCATCAGCTGTAGAAATGAAAGTTATTATTAAATGTGTTTTCTCTTTAGATTTGTATTAGACCAATGTTGTGTGTCCTCTAAAATTTCCAGTCTATTTCCTATTTCCTGATACCAATTTTTTATTCATTTGATGCTAGATCAGGCTTGTACCATAAGAGGCTGAGGAAGAAGCAAATTCAGTCAAAGCCAAACACCTGAGGTATTAAGGCATGTACAGAATTTGCACATTGAAAATATGATTTTTTTCAGCAAGTGGGAGAATACCAGGAGGAAATAGTATCTTCCAGGCTGCTCCTGGGGACACAGCACGTTCCTTTTTCAGTATTTGATCAGTAAGTTTTCACAGTTCAAATTGCAGTGATAAGCATGAAATGAAAATTAGAAGTGACAGAATATGGCTGCAGCCTTTAAGAAGGTTTTCTCATTTGTGAGCATTTGGTGAATACGAGGTCAGCATAGCATCCCAGAAAATAGGACAAAATTATATCCCATAAAATACAGTTACACTTATTGCTTAACGACCTGTAAAGTTCTTTGACAGAACCAAAGCTTAAAGATCAAACTTGCTTAATCTGCATGTGGCAGCTAGTAGAGCTAAAGTACTAAACACATTATTCTGTCTCTTCATCAGTGAGGCTACACACAGGTTTTACAGAACTGATTGAATATCTTCAGCTAGGATAGTGTGAAAATATGAAGTGGAACATTGATTAAATAGTTATATTTTAAGTAAGTTACTTGAACATCCTCATTTTTTTGCTCTCCAGTCTTCTTTCCCATGAAGTTCAGCACTTTTACCTTCTGACTATTGAAACTCTTCAGAGAAAGCCACACTTCTTTGGTAGTAATCAGAGCCCTGAACGGCATGAGATCGTTTCCCTGGTTTGGTAGGTTCTCAGATTAAAAGATACTTGATTTTTTTTTTTTTTTTTTCTGGGTTGTCTTCAATTAAAATATGTCTGAAAAGTGGTTTAGAATAAAGTCTTCAAACACAGGTCCAGGCTGCAGTCAGCAAAATTATTTGAAGGGTAACAGTGTGACTTGAAGGACAGGCACATACAGAGGAGATTTCAAAAGACTGGAAAAGGTCACAGTAAGGGAGAAGGGGCTTATAGGTAAAAAAGACAGAATAGAAGGATGAACTGAGGAGGTGAAAAGGACAATAGGTCTGCAGAATATAATACATAGTGAAAATTGGATCCATAAAAGATGGAAAGCAACACAGGAATAATAAAGATATACTACCTGTGCACTACAAAGTCTGATGAAAAATTAAAGGGGAGATTCTTTCAAACAAGGCTATTTGAAGATGAAGTGAAGCTATAGAAAAAAATGTTGTAGATCATGATCAGAAAGCTTGGAAAATATGAGAGAAAAAATAAAAGGAAAGTCTCTGAAGTAATATAATTGACAAGGTTGACAGCCTCCTCACCAAACTGATGAGCATGTGGAGTTACATATTTTTAAATCCGTTGAACAAATGTAATACTTGAGAATGCAAAATGCATTTATGAGCTTATTTGCAATGCCACTGACCATAGTGAATTTTAGAAGGGAAACTAAGCTTTTCTGAGAGACATTGCAGGAAAATTAAACCAAAAGATTTTTGTTTTGTAAGAGCATAACTCTTACAAAGAAGTTAGGTGACCCATTTTTTCAATATGTCAGTGTTGATTAAGTAGATTAAAATGCTACATGAAACCCAGATATTGAAAAATAGCCATTCCAAGTACTTGCCTTGAGTTCCCACATATAAATGTAGAATTAGGCACATAGAAATATGTACACTAAAAAAAAAAAAAAGTGATGATTATAAATTAGTTTTATAATACAGCTTTTTTAAGCTGAAGAAGCATTACCAGTAAGAATTTTTGTTTTTTTCCTGACTTTGCCTCTGGTCTTGGGAAATAATAAAGTTGTTGCGATGTTATTTGTTGAAGACAGTAGACATCAGTGCATGCCATGTCATAGAAAAAGATACAGGGTGTTTCCTCTTTTGGTATGAATCTGAAGCTATTTAAAAAGCTAATTTTGATGTGCCTGCTAAGTGTGTGGAGCCAGGCTCTTTTTACTGGTACTCAGTGGCAGGCAATGGGGACAAGATGAAACACACCTTGTGAGGAGTCTGTGTTATCCCCTCTCAGGTACTGGGGCGCCACTGGGATTTGTTTACATACATAGATGTGTAATTACTGTATGTATATTTTTTTTTCTAGTATTAACCTATCAAAATGCATTAGCAAAGACTTTTGTTTTTAGGACGGTTAGCCTTTGAAATTCTCTTCAATGAATGAAGATGAAATGGAATATTCAAAATGTGGTTTTGAATACCAGCAGTAGCTGGTTAATCTAAAATTATCTTCATTGTGTTTGGTATTAAATGAAATTGTTACATAATAGTTATGATGACAGCAATTTTCAGAACTTTTAAGTTGACCTGTGCCCTTTTTTTTTCCTCATCACCTTTGAAATCACATTGAAATCTAAATATTTGTGTAAGGGCTTTTCAAACAAAGGTGAGTTTTCATGATGGTAAAGGACTATCACTCGCTTTTACTTGATTTTTTCTTCTTTACAAGGTGCCTAAGCTTTTAGCTACTCTTAAAAATTGCTTGCTAGGTTCACCTTCTTATAGGTAATACCAGATTACAAAGTGAAATTACTCTTTCAGTCTTCCTAGTCATCAATTTTTATTCCCTTCCCCTACTTTATTCTTTATTTTTTATCTGTATACCTAGAGGATCTAATTTTGATAGAAAGTGTTCTTAATCTCTAGACTCTGAATTCCATGACTCTCAATCATATTGCTGTAGATGGCTCAGCCTTTTTAATGGGTTTAAAGTTTTAACAGTAGGTGCCATTAGACTATTTAGTGGTAAATGCTCTAATCAGCTCACATGTGGACTCTTACAAAATTTTCCTGAGCAATAATTTACACATAAGATCTGTTTTTTAAAAAACCCATAAAAATCTGTTCTACAAATAACTTCTTTCTAATGTACCATCTTTCAGCTGGGCCATCTACCCATACAACCTCATGATTTGAAAGATACATCTTCACATGTAGAATCCAGCTTATTTTTTTTTTCTTTCAGTAGACACCTGAAAGTATAAATGTTAAAGCACAGAAATATGTCTACAAACTATATTTGAAAGTTTTGCAGTTGGTAGACTGCTACTTACCAGCTATTAACACAAAATAGCAATAATAATAATAATAATAATAATAATAATAATAATAATAATAATAATACACATGGTGTGGGGGTGGGGTGGGGTTTAGCTGCAAAGGGGCTTTGGTCCTAGCTCAGGGAGTGGAGTGTGACAGCCAGAGTGGCTCCTGGATGACCAGACAGGGAAGTTCCTTTAACAACTGTAAACTATTAATCCCATGTTTTGCAGATCGCTGCAGTTATGGTGAAAATTGTTGCTGATGTATAGGATTTTTAGTTATGTGATTAGATGGTAGAATGAAGCAGCTGTTGATATGAAAACTTTGACACAAAACTAGCACAGTTACCTGTAAGTAGAAAGATCTAATACCACATAGACTTTGAGAAGGTTTGTTCTGTGCTTACATATTTTCTATGTGATTCACAATGTTCCCACTTGTGGAAGCTAGTGGAAATTAGTCAGTAATTAGTGAGATTAGTGTGCAGGCATCATGGCACTAACACTCAGAAAGGTGGTGATCTCCCCTTTCCTACCACCCATCAGGATCTTGTCTGAAACCATTTGCTTTATTTAAACTACTGAGTGCTTATATTTTTTCATGGAAATAGGATAAACTTGTTTTAGATCTGCCTTTTGTGCTGTATGCAGTATCTGCCTGACACTTAAAAATACCAATCAGAAAGAAGTCAGCTGTTTGTTCCTCCATGTTTGCTTTTCAAAATCATTGCTGACCTTTTATAACTGAATTCAAGTGGTTCTTTGCATAGCCAGCTTTACTGAGCCTCAGCACCTTGCCTCTGTTTGGTGAGATAAAGCAAGTAAACACAATTTCCCCTGTTGGGAGTCAGTGAAAGCCAGCTAGTGTTCTCAGAGGAACCCTGTGGAAGAGGTGGGAGATCTGCAAGGTCATAACAGGAAAGCAGGCAGTGTCTGTGGGCAGAAGTGATGGCAATATATCACATCATATGCATTTTGGAGGGATCCAGGATACCTCTTGAATTTCATGACTATTTGAAGCATAAGTTTTCCTGCTGTTTTTGCTGAGATTTCAGTCTTTTAAGAATCCCTGTGCTGTTTAAGATTACAAATTTTGCGTGACTTTCTTATCTTCATTCCCTAATAATGCATTTTGCTAAGACAAAAAGACCTTACGAAACCAGAGATGCGAGTATCATTTCAGTGTGGCTTTTTCAGCTGGCAATTTCAGTTATCTATAAATATTTGTGAGACAGTAAGTAATACAAAGTTACACGTTTCAGGTATCCTAGAACTTTATGTCAAATGGATGAAGACCTTGTGTTCAAGACAGAGTGACTACTTAGGGAGGGACTGATATGGTAGGTTGAATTTCCACATAAAAGGGACAGCTGTAGATGTTCCTTGGTCATTTCAGTCTTACACTATTTCAATGTGTTCAATGAAATAAAAAGGAGATTATCAATACCCTGCTAAAACCCTTTTGTAAAAGCATCTTTTCAAAGTAGGAAGTTTACTTCAGGCTTCCTTATGAATGTAAACTTAACAACAACAAAAAACTGAGAAAAATTAAACCTTGAGAATGAGTGGGTATCTCAAAAGAACTTAAGAAATTATACCCTTTCTTTTTCCTGCAGACTTCTTCATAAAGCAGTTCCATTGGTAATTCAAAAGCATTCTGTCTGTTGTATAACTCTGAACCCCATAACCATTCAGCAAATAGTATGAGAGTGTTTAATTGATAATATAGGAAAAAAATATATAAACATACACACACACAAAAAGAGTGAATCTACCCCCGAGTAAGTAAAAGTGAAGAAAGAACCCATTGTGAGATACAGATTTCATGTTTTAATTTTCAGATCTGACAGATGAAAAACTTATTACAGATAGCAAACAAAAGCATATAAGGGGAGTGATTTGAAGCACTTAAGATGCTGACTAGGTTGCTAGATACCCTCAACTCTAAAATAATGAGGAAAATTTAATGCATGTTTTGTATTATTTTTGTCTAGTATTTTACAAAAAAAAAAAACCAAAAAACCACCAACATCATAATTGTCACAAGATCACATGAGAGTAAATCACAAAAGTTCTACAGAGATGGCAAAGATTTTTTTTTTAAAATAATGCTTCTACAATATTATTGGAAGTTACATATTTCAAAAGCACCCACTTTTTACTAGGCAAAGTAATCATAGTTTTAAAGCCCTTAAAGAGCCTTAATCACATGAATTTTCAATATCACTCAGGGCTAACATACACAGAGAAGTTGCTTCAGGGCTGTATGTTCCCTGCAGTAATTGCCTTTCCTTTGCAATAATTGTGATTTAGTCCACAGCAAAAGCATGGCCTTTGGAGGTGATTCCACCCACAATTAGAAGGCCAAGGGGACTTCACACACAATGAAGGCAGCACGTGACAATGCCCCTGGTACCCAGTAATTTCCTTGCATAATTTGTTTGCCTATAGTAAGTGTAACTCTAAATGATATCCATTTCAAAAGTGCAAATAGGTATCAGACTTTTTACATCCAATATCGATATACTATCGATACATAAGTATCTTTAACTGCCTTTTGAAAGGATTTTAAGTTATATTTATAATGTAAATTCATTAATGTATCCTTTTAATCCAAATATTTTACTCAGTATGTAGGAAAAAAAAAAAAGTACTATACAAAAAAGTTGCATTTTTTTTCTAACATGGAAGATACATTTTCATACTGTTTAACATAGGCTGCTTAAATACATAGAATTAAAAGCAGTCAATACAAGTTTTTAAGTACAAATCTCCAAACTTTAAAACTTTCGAAAAAATTATTAAATTTAATTTGGATAAATTTAATAAAAAATTAGTCTCATTGCATAAGTGAGAGAAGGTAAGTTTAGACTGCACCAGAAAAAAAAAAAAAACCAAACTTTTTCACTCTAAGTCACAATTAATCCTTTTTTCCATATGACTTTCACAAGCTTTTTAGCTACAGAAACAAAACCAGGAGTATTGAAGGATTTATGGTGATTAATTTTGGGATTAATGCTACAATAGGTAGGTTTTATTGTGAAAAATAATGCTAATGATGAAATGAGAGACTCAAGAATCATCAAAAACATTGGGGAAAACAAGAAAAAAATTGAACTAGATTTTCCTATTACAACACAGGCAATTCGTAAATATTTTTTGTCAGGTGATTTTCTAAGGTTCATTTTTCCAATCTGTAATAACTATTTGAGTTAAGAAAATGTTCTGTTTGTATTTTTCAAAGCATTCTAAGTATGTTGGGATTTTTTGTCTTTATGCCACTTCCAGTTTCCATGCTTGCTGGGATTTAATGTCACTGAGAAATCACATCAGTGAACAAAAGGAATTGAGTTGTGGTGTAATTTTCTTTCTAATTCTAGATTGGATCCTTGAATAAAGATAGAAATTGTATTACAGAAAAGCAAGTAATAATTAAGTACTCTGGTTAAAAGTCTTAAAGCATCCAGTTTCTTGAGTGAGAAAAAAGTTTGCATATTTTTAAACTGTCACTATCAGCAAGGGGAGCAAAAATGGAGCTTTGGGTTCCATTTACCGCATTGCTGCCCCAGCCAGTTTGAGATGTGGTTGGTGTTCTGTGTGGGAAATAGTAAAGGTAAGAAGAAGGTGCCTCAAAAAAACAAAAAGAAATACATATTATAGTAGAGTAACACAAGGTAGTTAATAACCTTGTTATTAGAGTTAAGAGAGTTTCTTTGTAGTTGTACCGAGAGGGGGAATTGTAGCAAATAGTAAAGGTAAGAAGACTTTCAGAAAGCTGGGAAAGCAGGCCTTAGAAACAGAAAGAGCAGAGAAATTAGAACTGGCTGCAGCTGCAATGCCTGAAGGTAGAAAAGTAGCACTAGTACAGCAAGCTAGGACACGAAACAATAGTTTGAGTTTTAGGCTTGGCTAAGATAGACCTTAAGACTGCAGAAAAAAAGCAAGATAGTAAAAGGTTTTAAGCTTAATAATGAAATATTGTGTATTGTTAAGAGAAGGCATACAAGCAAGCATTGTGTGAAGCAATGTGATTTTAGTGATTGGCTAGAACAATTGTCTGTAAGCTTTAGCAATATGCTATTGGCTAGAAAGTTTTTTAAATGCTTTGTAACAAAGAAATCTTTGGCTGCTGCTGGCAGGATGTGAACCATTGCCATCTTTCTATTGTCTCAACCATGTAATGAGGCTGATGCCACAATAAAGCTCAAGGAACGTATCCCAGCAGTCCCGTCCCCTTTGTGAAAAAACTACCAACACATTCTGCATGAGCTGGGTCCAAATTCTTGCCCAGCCACAGCTAGAGTTTTCCCACACATTTAGAACTCAGCCTCACACAAGAAAACAAAATTATTTTTAGATATCTGCTTCTCACATTTATTTATAGAAGGAGTTCGAAAGTCAAGGTATATATTTAAATTTCCATTTGGATTCAACTAGGGGTGAGTTGCAGAAGCAGCTTTCTGAGGGGTGTCTTTCAAACTGCTGGTTGTGGTGGTGTAGCCTCAAGCACAGAGCCCTTACAGGCACCATCCTTGCCCGACCCAAGCCTTTGCATCAACCACAATTAGATTGATTCCATTTTCTAGAGAAAAGAAAGGGCTTTAAACACAGAACACTTAATGAGTTCTTGTAGTGATATGACAAGGAAGCTGGGATGAGCCCCTGTGTGTTCCAGTAGGTGGCTGGATGACAATAATTGATGTCCTGTCGTGGTTGTCAGCTATCTCTCAGCCGAAGCATATGGCATCTGACGGAGCTCAGAGCCAGGTGATACGTCACTGTCAGCGCCGGGGTGTGTCTTTGCTCAGTGCAGGGGGTACCTGATGGGACACCAGCATCAAATTAGGGTAGGCCTGGGAGCTGATTCTGCTCATGATTAATGACATTAATTGAAGTCTGTGCACACATCAAGGGCAGAACAGAGCCTTCCCAATTTGTCTCTTTTTAAACAGCTGACACCCACTCTTCATGGAGAAGTTCCAGCCACTGTAGGCTTATAAACATTTACAGTTCCTACTTTTTTTTGCCATGGGATGCTAATAAATCCCATCATATCAATTTTGATAGGCTATATTTCTGCTCTACAGGTTTTATTTTTTTTTTTTAAGGAAAAGCTGTGGGCTCATACATGTTGCATTCTGCTAAGTATCTCTTTAAAAAGCCCCAATATTTCAATATTTATTAATAATAATAGGAGTGACATCTTATGTCTTAACTGGTTATGTTGAAACTCAAAAGTTTGGATCAGAGCTATCAACTCTGATCCAAGTCTGATCCAACAATAGAGGGACAGTTTTCAATCCTGTCAGTAAGGACAGGTCAGGTTTTGTGTTCTGTTTTCTGGTTATTGATGAATAAAGTGCAAGTCTCTATATTGATGCTTGGCTATGACCAGAAATATGGAACAAATGAAGTAATTGTTCAGAATTTATGATTGATGAAGAGAAGTGAGCTCTTACAGCTCAAAACTGATGGAGTTTATACTGCTCTGATTTATGCTATTTCAAAAAAAAACTAACTAAAAATTATCTGTCATTTTAAAGGATACAATGAATAGCCAATAATGTCTGTGTAGCTTGAAATCCCTGCTATTGTACAGCTCATATCTTCTTTACAAACTTACTTTTTTTATCATAAAGAATATTGAAGGCTTTTCACAAAAATTTATCCATGTTTTAAGTTTGGACCTGTTAAAAATAGTAAGTAGGAACTGTTATTAGCATAGATTTAAAATAAAAATAAAACCTTTTAAGATAAAATATTAATTACTTCTCAACCACAAAAAATACAGCTTTTTGATCTATATTTTTTACTTACCCAAAGGAACCCCAGGTTAGTATGACGCCTGGGTAGACTACAAATCAAGGTCTTATAAAAACATTGGAAAACTGGAATTTTTATGAAAAATATGGTTTGCAACCAATGTCATAGCAAGACTTCTTCCCTGTGAGGGTGACTGAGCTAGGGTACAGGTTAGCCAGTCTGCGGAGTCTTCTTCCCTGGAGATATTCAGAAGCAACCTAGACAAAGTCCTGGGAAACCAGCTCCAGAAAATCCTACTTGAGCTGAGGGGCTGGACAAGATGCCCTCCAGAGGTCACTTCCAACCTCAGCTATTCTAAGATCCTGTGAGTTATACAAAAACTAATTATATTTTTTGAAATTTTTACCTGTTACAAGGAACTTTCCCCAGATCCTTCTGTAGCAAGAAAATCTGTGTATCAAGAGGCCTACTATAAGCATTCTATTTAAACTTGTATTTTTTTTAAGAATAAAATGGACTGGTGTTCTGATTTTCACCATAAAAGAGGGGGTTTTTACTCATTTCCATATTACTCCTATTTTGAGTAATTAGATAAAAATATTTAGAAACAAAAACTAACTTTTTTAGTGCTTCAAGCAGTAAAATCAAATTTCTACAAATATTTCATCAGTACTGTTTTCAAGACTATGAATTTTACTTGCAAGTCTTTGAAAAGCATACAATGTTCTTTTTACAAGAAGATCCAAACATGGGGCACTATTTTAGTAGTAGTATCATTAGTAATGGCAATAGTACCCTTATCATGTTTCGTATACTAATGTGCCTTGCATAAAGCTTTATTCTGCTGATTAAAAATGAGAATTATAAATTTACAGGATGTAAATGCTGGCTTTGTTTTTTGTTTGTTTTTTGGTTTTTTTGTTTTTTGGGGTTTTTTTGGGGGGTTTTTTTGTATGTTAGGAGGAGATTCAGACTGGTACTGCAAAGATCATCAGGTGAAAGAGGAAGTGGAGTTGAAGGAAGTTTTGTGAGTGATAGGAAATCTGTCCATCTTTAGGATGTCTGGATATGTGTCAGAAAGTTAAGATAAAGCCACTATATATAAAAATTTAAAGCTTACTAGAAATATTTTTGTAGTAAGATTTTAGCAAGAACTTTACCTGAGAGTTTTTTTCTTCAAAATTGCTGGAAACTGGCTACATGAAATTTTTTGCTGCCTCCTGTAGTGACAAGACTTAAAATTTGAGTCTCAAAGTAAAAATACTCTGTATTGAGGGACCAGAATAGATGGACAATATTTAACCTGAACACTGCAGAATTTCAGTCAATGGAAGTGGGTAGGAACTGCCCAGTTTTCATTTACAGCCAAGAACAATATTAGTACAGTGGGACTTGATAAAATAAGGTGCTACACTCAGAGTAGTCTGTACGCCTGTCTGTTAAAGGAGTCTGTATCTATCCACCTTGCTGCAAGACAATTAAGTGACAAGAAAAACAATCACCATGCCTACTGCTAAGTTTAGAAATACAACCTCATTCAAACATAAGCCAGAGGTAACAACTGCCCTGAAAAGCCTAAAACAGCAGTGGTGTCCCTTGGGTTTGTAGCTCTCTGCTTTTGTCTTTTAAAGGGAAGGAAATCTGCACTTTGCATTTTTCACAGAGATGAGATGATTATGTGGCCATGGGAGCAAGGAGTATCTCAGTGCCACTGCTTCCTAGGAGGGAAGCAGAAGGCAGTGTATAGGTTGCAGGGAGACTGTATCCATCAAATTCCTTCTTTGGCATCAGCACATACTCAGACAGGCAGCGTGTTGCTACTTTGAATTACTGCTTGACTCACGCAGGCAAAGGTTATATTCCCCTATGCATATATTATTATACAAAGAGATTGGTTTCTATGGTAGCTATAAATCAGTTTTTTCACATTGTAAGCTGGTAAGGATTGTCTGCTCCAGGAAGTTATGTCGTGATACAGCCCAGGGTGAAATAATTGTACTAGTTGTTATGATCCTGTTATTAAAATGGTTAGAGAGATGACTCTAACAGAATTAAGCTGCGAATGAGACCATATGCCCAAGTTAATTGTATGGATTTTATTTAATGGTAAAAATACGGAAGAGAGAGAGAGATAGAAAGAGGAAAAAAAAAGGCGGGGAGAGAGTGACAGAGAAAGATTAAGTAGAAAATATCACCCCTACATAGATCCTAACAGAGTACCATTGATCTGCTTCTTCTGATCTCCATGGTGGTGAGGGTCCCCAGAATAAAGAGTTCAATGGAATGCCCTGGGGGGTAAGTTTGGCAGAGTCTCTTGCAGCAGCCTCCGGATCTGTTGCATCCCTTTGCATCAGGAGCAGTGCTCTGCTGCAAGGCCTCAGCAATGAGCCTGGGGAGCGCTTTGGGGGTGTTTGGTGGGTTATGGCACCTCCTCAGCTGCCCCTCACGGGAATGTCCCGTGGATGTGGCCTTCCTGGGGTGGGGGATTCACAGCTGAGCCAGTTTGTGTGAGGGAGGATGGATGTTCACTGCCATGACCAGAGGTTACACCGCACCCCCAGAACTCTCCTCCTCCCTTCCTGGCTGTGGGGCAGTGTGTGCAAACGTGGCCTCAGCAGGTGAGCCTGTGGGCTGTGGCCTCCCCCAGCCCGAGCCTGGCCCCAGCTGATTTGGGTATGGCTTTCTTGTGGATACATTCTCCTGCCTTAATCTTGTTTCCTTGTCCCTAGGGCCAGAGGTAATTGAACAATAGTGTCACCTTTATCTTGTCTCAAGTTCCTTTAGGTGTCTCAAGTCACAGTCCAAGGTTCCAGTCAAGAGGTTTATTCAGGGGTGGATGAGCTTATGTAGTCACAGCTCCTTTATATGTTATTGCAATAATGCCCAGAAAGTCCTTCAAAACCATGTTTAAGCCATTAACCATAAGATTTCATTCTCTCACACTGGTCACTTAAAAATATATTACAAGACCACAGAGCTGCAGGTTTCCCTGTGAATGCTGACTGGTTTCCCCATCTGCACTGACAACTACAGATGGTTTTTAGGCTTAAGGTCTGCAGGCCGTTCAAGTCTGGCACACCAACACCACAGCTCTCTGGCTTCACAGTTCTAGAGATAAGCTAATATTTGTTACATTGAAAAAAAATTGCACAATTCATGAACACATGGCTTCTAAGCCTGGGTGCTTCTCTATTAAGGAATAACTTTTCCCTCACAAAGTAGAATTTTGTTGGTCTGGGTTGATTCATTTCTAACTGGTTTTTATATCCTCTGCAGCATCCCTGCGTGAATGAGGCAGATGCAAGAAAGTCAAAACCCATTATAGTTAAGTGACAATATATAGATAATTAGAGAGCAAAGTGTTCCACATGTTTTGCCTCAAATACTCTAGTGAGCAGTGGAACAGAAAAATATGGAAACTAGGAGTTCAAATTCAAAAAGGAAACAGAAAAATCAGTGAAAACATGGGGAGTAATTAGCTAATATATTAAAAAAAAAAAAAAACAAACAAACCTTTGGTAAGGATATCCAAAGAAAGAAGCCTTTTGTTTCTGTTGCAGAGTTATGGAAGTAATTATAGATGATGAAAACATTACAGAAAATTACTTGATTTTTTTTACTCAATTGAAAACAAACATCCTTCCTCATTCTCTTAAAGAGCAACAACAACAACAACAACAAAAAGCATTGAAGAACTAGTTATAACCAAACATAGAGCTTTTTTTTTTTTTTTTTTCACTCTAAGCTCTGAAGGAATGCAGAGGTAAAATGGCTTTTGGTGACTGGATCATCTAGATCACAGTGACATGCTACCAAAATGAAGTTACCATTGAGACATTCACAAGAGGTCTGGTATTAAATTTGCACAATAGGAACAAACAGAAATAAAGGAGAAATACCGAAAGAGGTTTCAACTCTTGAAAGTGTTCTAAAATGACAGATCGAAAATGGATTTTTTTAAGATTCAGACACTAAAAACTCAGTGTACTTAATAAGAGGAGGGAAAATAGGTGTAATGTGAAGGCAAAAGCAATTCCTGTCAGTTAAATATGAGGGATAATCTCCCAGAGGAAAATGATGTTGCTCCTATCATTTAACACTTTAGTAACTGGGTTGTATAAAATGTTCCAAAACATACAATATTAAAGGGAACAATTCTGTACTTTCAGGCCATTAATTTTTTATTCTTAATAAACCTCTTCTGTATTATGGTTATAAAATGTAAAATGTGCAGATACATTTCCTTCTTGACAGCTTGAGCACTTTGGTTGTGTATGGGACTTACATGTAAGTGTAGTTACAGCACTGTGCCCTGGTGGCCAAGAGGGCCAATGGAATCATGGCCTGTATCAGAAACAGTGTGACCAGCAGGAGCAGGGAGGTCATTCTCCCACTGTACTTGGCACTGGTGAGGCCACACCTTGAGTGCTGCATCCAGTTCTGGGCCCCTCAGTTTGGGAAGGA
>VZRH01004970.1:1901-51409 GCA_013397555.1 Urocynchramus pylzowi | reverse complement strand
TTTTTTTTTTTTCCCTAGTCTCACATCTGATTTTCATCAAAACTTGCTTTCAAGCAAATGTGTTTTGCCCAGCTAAGGACAAAAATGGGGCTGGGTTGGAATGCCATAGTGTCTTCTGCTCTCTCATGTAAATGAGTATTCAGAGACCATAAAAAATTCCATTATGTCACAAGTGTCCACTTTCAATAGAGGCTATAAATGACAGCATTAAACAGCATCCCCAACCTGCTGACCCAAGCCCAGTTAGTATCATACTACATTTTGAGACATCTGAAGGGTATTTCCTGATGCCTTGTAAACCTTAAGTGTCTGTAAAATTGCACTTGAGAATAGCTTTAAAATCTCTATCTGAAGCTGTGATCTAGTCTTGTGTGACTCAATATGGCTTAAACTCTGGCTTCTTAAATAAGTAAGCTCTGTTTTTAAAGTAGTATTGATATTTGAAGCCTAATAGAAGCTGTCTTGAATTTGAGTGAGATGAAAATTAGCAATGAAACCCCTCAGCCAGTTCCATTCTGCTGCCAAACACTTTTACCTTTTGGGAAGATATGTACATGTGAATATGTCATAGACTTGCTTCTTCAACCACAGAAAATTATAAACAATTCAGGAGAGCAAAGAGATAGTTGCAATGTTTATCACATAATGTAATGACAGGAAAAACTGATTCTAGAACACTCACTATAAACAATCATCTTTTCCTTAGGAGTGATGTGTTAATTGTGATGGTTAATTGTGAAACATGATAATGTAAGTTACACTAGCACTCAGTTTTACTTCCAGTGGCCTAATTCTTTAACTGAAGTTCTTGGAATCTTCTAATTATTGGAATTTAGAAAAAACTATAGGGCAGCATACTTCCTACTATACTGAGAGAAATGCAGAACAGATTTCTCTATTGATAGCCTGTGCCTTCAGCTAAATAGATTTCAGGCCAAGACCCACTAGGGCCTAGAAGGGGATCAGAAAGGCATTAGGAAGAGTGAAAGCTGCCATGGTTTAACCCCAGCCAGCACCTCAGCCCTACACAAACAGGCGCTCACTCTGTCTCAGTGAGATGAGGGAGAGAATCCGAGGGCAGAAGTGAGAAAACTCACAGGTTGAGATAAAAGCTAGCAGGTAAAGCAAATGTCTGCAGGCAAAGCAAAACAAGAGATTCATCCAGTGCTTCCCATGGACAGACAGATGTTCAGCCATCACCAGAAAAGCAGGACTCACAGCTTGGATCAATTGTCTAAGATGTGTCCCCTCCCAACTTCTTGTACACTCCAGCCCACTTGTGGTCGGAATTGTGTGATGACCAGTAAAGGCCTTAGCTGTGTGTAAGCTCTGCTCAGCAGTAAAGAAAATATCCTTGTGTTAACAACACTGTTTCCAGCTCAAAATCAAAAATATAAAACACAGCCCCACACCAGCCACTGTGAAGAAAATTAATTCTACCCCGCTCCAAACCAGTAATAATGAAGGAAGAAGTTGCCTTTTGAACCCTTTTTCAGAGGTAAAGATAGGGGTTTTTTTGCAAGGTGGAGGAGCAACCTTCTCCTTTGAAAGCACAATAGAGGTTGTTTGTCTGCTGAAAATTCCAGTTGATTTATGCATCTGAGGCATCATACGTGGGAGAGCAGCCCCCTATGCTTCCTTGGGGAGAGCTTGGTTTGCAAGCTAAATGCCTGAAAATGGGATTCCTGTAAGTATGTCAAGAAGTAGTTTCTAGGAGCCTTGACAGTTTGCTGTTAAAGACTCTGGAGAGGCTTAAAGGCTGTGATTTAGCTTTTCATATAAAATTTTTAATCTATAATAATTTTAAGAACTTCATCTTTTGGGTTTGAAATATACAGGTCCTCTTGATCTATGGTTCTGGATCTTATCAGTTTGTTGAGCTATTAAGTGAATCTCCTCTGTATCAGTGGTCTGAATATAATGTGTTGTAAAAATAAAAGACTAAAACATAGATGTTTCTTAAGAAAAATCTAGATAATAGAAACATTAACATGGTCATTTGGCATTGAATATAGTCCCCTAAACTGAAGTGGGATTTGTTGAGGTCATACAGTAAAGTAGATAATAATAAAATATTGCATGCTTCTTTTGCTACTCTTTGCATTTTTAAGATACTTTATTTCAATCATACTGTTTAAAAATATACATTAAGTTGTATATTTTCTGTCTGACAATGGTCAGGAGCAACAGAACAAGCAGGAATTTCAGTATGTTGGACACAATAAGGAAAAAGGGTGATGATGAAAGGCAAATAGCACTTAGCAGTTTTAATACAATTGTCTGGAATTGTCTGGAAAAAATCTGTTTCTCCTAATTGAATGCAAAAAAAAACCCAAAAAAACCCTTAGTTTTCTAATGAATACAGTATTATTTTAGGTTTTCGCTGTCCTTTTAATAAGGCAGATCTTGGTACTGTTGGGTATCATTTAAATTGACCTTGCTGAGACTAAAGTTAATGAGAGCATTTATCAGTGTGATCTAAGAAGAGAATGTTGTGTTCAGAACTGCTTTCTAGTTTACCACAATAACTTTAATAAACACTTTTTTCCCCATTTGGGTGGAAATTTCTGAATGGAAATGTGTATATATCGTGTATTGTGTGCTTATGCAAATTTTGAATGTCTTTAATTATCAAAATTAGATAAAAGCATGTATCTGTGGCAAAGTATTTTTCTCTGGCTTATATTCATGCTGACTTGAATAGGGTTTCATAGTGTGTAATTAAAGGTGGCACTTGGGCTATTGTTAATTTAATTTACACTTTCCTATGTATATTTTTTTACCCTCTGTTTGCATTTTTCAACAGTGGTCTGAACAATCTATACTTTCTTCATTCCTACAGAGTGTATGAAGTTATATTTGAACTCATGTTTAAAATGCAAACTAAGTGCTCTTTATCCCTTGAGGAAGAGCAGTACTTCTATCAGGAATAATTAGGTTTTAATTGTCATTGACAAGTTGCTATTTATGTGACTTCCTCAGACCTTGTTTACTCATTCTTCATACTTTCTTTTGTGTATTCAACATCCCAGATACTTCCTTCTGAATATGTCAATTTTGATTTCTCGGATAAAATAAATGAAAAAAACCCACCTTTACTCCTTACTAGCAAACCCCCTTAACCTTTTCTGATTCCTCCAGTTTATTTGAATTGCACAGTTTTTTAATTCTATTAACCAGAGTAAAGAACACAGAGGGTCAACAGATGCCATATAGAAATTCTGTAAGAGTGTTAAAGACTTTATCCCTTGGCATTGCTATCAAATCAATATCTGGCCAGATTGTGCATTCTTTTGGGGGGAATACAGTGATGAAAAAAAGCTTACTCCTTTTATAAGTAATTATTTGCTTAAAAGATTCCTTGGCCCTTCTAAACCCGATTGCTTTTTGAGTGTTGTGCACGATGCACACTTGTCTGTTTGTCTGATCAATATGTATTAGATGTTCATCCAAATCTACTAGCTGTGTCAGCTTTTAAGTCCTTGTCCTTGGCTAAAATGTGCTACTGTTTTACCATTTGGGGAGGACCCTTCTGAATGCTCTGGAGCTTTCCTTTTGATTTGATGAAACTGCAAAAAGAGATATGCTACTTGGTGTAAGAAAAAGCTTTGCAAAGTTCTAGAGCCTTCCATCATGCCACTCTCCTTCAATGTTCAGAGATCCTTAGCTGTAAATCCACACAAGGTTGTGGCCCATGAGCTAAATTCCTCTCTACGTAGTCCCTTTTTCCCTCCTTGCTTCAGTTCCCAGCACCAGAAAGGAGAGACCAAAAGGATTTAAGGAATAGCTGGGGGATCAGAGCTTCATGCTGTAGTTCAGCAGCTTTTCACAAAGCAGCTGTGTTGAGGTGGTGGCTCATAAAAGAGAAATATCTACAGACAGAGCCCTGTAAGGACCCCTCAACTTTGTCATTCTTTTCTGATACCTTCTGCAATTCTGAGCTGCCCTAAGGGAATGTTTCAGAGCTCATTTCTGTTGGATTATTTGTGAAAGGTGAAAAAACAGATGTGTAAGTTACAGTAGACTGGGGATGGGAATCCTAAGTGATCACTGGCTGATCATAACACTTGGATTAATGTCTCTGTGTCTGTGCATACTCTTGGATTTTTCCATATGCCTCCTTGTGAAATCTCTGCTTTTATTAAAATACTTCCTTCTTTCTTAATCAGAGAAAAAGTTAATGCAAGTAAAGTCATTCTAGAGGACATTCTCAGAAACACAAGGATAAAACAGGGGGTAAATGCCAGGGAAGGAGAATGTATTTTGCTGCATTTACTCCGTTCCATTTTAAAATGCCACTGGTGTTTGGCATTTAGCCATTTGTTAGAAAAAAAACAGATTCTGAGTCTCAGAGTCCTAATGATGTACTAGTGATTAGAAGGGAAAATTATAATTAATTTTGTGTAAAGTCCAAAGGCAAAATGCACTTGAGTTAGGAAAAAAAAAATTGTCCTATTTCAAGTGCTGGCATTCTTCAGAGTGATGATGGGGACATATACAGGAAGAGGAGCTAATGAGCTACTGTTTTCTAATCAAAACAAAAAAAAAAATCTGGTAATAAAATGACAAGCTTCCCATTTCAATGTCATTTAGAAAATGACAAAAATAGCCCACTGATTACTCAATGAAGAAAGAATGATAAAGTTTAGTGGATGTGAACAATTTTGTTATCACTTTTCTTAGTAGATCAAATGTATTGCTTAGTCTGGTGAATTTTATTAAAAAAAAAATGACACACCTATAGTATTTCTTACAGTTTATTGATTAGTCAAAGAAGGTAGATTTTCACAGATACTGGTTTGGATTTTTTTCACAAGCCTTTCCAGTTGAGAAGTGCTTCCAGTTTCACATATATGTATGTCCATTTCTGCCTATCTGTCTTGGTTAAAAATAGATACATGACATAACTAGGAAGAAAAAATTTTGTGCAGCCCTCAAGATGACAGTTTCTTGAAGAAACTGAAAAGAAAATATTGGGAAATAATGATTTGCTCCCTGATAGAAAAATGGTCCACCAAGATGACACATTTGAAAACTACCAAAACCACTTTCAAAAATTTGAGTGGGAAGAAAGAAAAATGGACATGAATGACATAATAACAGAAAATCCTAGAAGGAAAGACCTGTTCACCTAGAAAGATATTGTTATACAGAGGAGGTAAGAAAATAAGAAATATGTTTAATAGTTTTGAAAAATTGCAAAGTAACCTTAATTCCCTAGATGTACTTCAAGTTTACGTAATTTTTCTCTGACTTTTTTTTTTTAATGTAATTTGTTTTTTTATTTTATGAGCTAGGTAATCAGGTAAGTACGACTGACAAGTAAATCAAACAGGAAATCCTGGGAAAAAACATTTCTTAAGGATTCTTGAATATTTAACCAGATGGAATTCCCTTCACTTACTAGTATTTTATAAGTAAAATATTAACTTTGTGTTCTAATTTTTCTGAGCCTTTTACCCAAACTAAGTGATAGTGATAATGTTCACTGTAAGTCATGCTGTGGTAACATTCTCAAGCAAAGGATCAGCCCTTGAAGACTTGGCATTAAACTTGTGTATATTTCAAAGAGTAGCCAAAACTAGCCTTTAAAAGTGAAATCCTCTTTAAAAATTATGTTGGGGATATTCTTCACCTATACAAAAACATGTTCTCTGTCTTCCATGAGTCAGGTTTCATGAAACACCCTCTCCCCTTCACCTCTTCCTAATCTTAAGGGAATGATATAACGTATTATATCATTTATGATATATAATATGTTTTGGTTGTTTTTTTTTTTGGAAAGGGACTTGGTTTTGTGGTAGAGTTTGTCTGGCCCAGCTTAGTTGAGATAAGGGCTGGGCTACCTTTGGTATTTGTTTTAGGTTGGAAGGAAAAGAGGGAGTTTTGGGGTTCTTTTGGTTTTAACATGTGTTTTTCACAGAGGCATGTATAGTTTTTTAGTGGTTAAAAGTTATGTATTATTTTTTAAACGTTTTTTTATGTAAAGATATAACATTCTACTTCTCGCCTCCACGCAATACACATGCCAAAAATATTATTAAAGTTATATTCTATATATAACTTTTATGTACAACAATAAAACTATTAAACAGAAGGGGAAAAAATTATATGTTCTGTTATATCATGGCATATACATGGCATGTGCAAGTATCATTAACCACTTTGTGCTTCTGTGTGCTCTGACTGCAGCAATAGTCTGTTCCCTCTGTGTGTGAGACAAAAAGGAAGCACAGCTGGTGAGTACACATGGTGTAATGTCCATAAACCAAAACACAAGAAGTTCTACCTCAGCATGAGATGTGAGAGCATTGAGGACATCACAGCACTGGAACAGGCTGCCCAGGTAAGGCATGGATTCTCCCTCTCTGGAGACATTTCAAATGCACCTGGGTGTTCTCCAGTGTCACCTACTCCAGGTGACCCTGCCTGGACAGGGGGGTTGGACTGGATGATCTCCAAAGGTCCCTTCTAACAGTGACAATTCTGTCATTCTGTGAAAATGGAGTGTCTCCTTACAGCTTTGATTGGTTCAGCTAAAGTCTTAGGATTTATCAATGAATTAATTTAGATGAAGAATGAGATTTCATAACTTACAGGAACTTTCAGAGTTTTGTTGATAACCGTTGTTCATACCCCAGCTTCTGCAGCTGAAAAATCCAGGGTAAAAGATGTAAGTTTGTGATATATTGCTATGTATTTCAAGCCTAATTGTTTTTTCTTCTCAACTTTGTTTTCTGAAATGAACCCTCATTTTGCTCCTTGATTTTTCTTGTGATGTCTCTGCTAAACTTAAAAAATTACAACATAGCAGTAGAACTAAAATATCAACATTTTAGTTCTACTGCTATGTTGTAATTTTTTTCCCCAATGTTCAACTGCCTAAGCAGACACTTCAAGTCTAGTCAATTTTTAGTCTCAGAAAACATAAGTGTCTGTATGATTTTTGGAATTGCAATTTAGCTTCAAAGAATACAGAAGGCACTGGGTGGAATGGAAACATCTCTCTGCGATGTATTGACATTTATTGTGAATTTAGTGTTTTTTTTCATTGGGTAGCACAATTCAGATCTCCTATTTTGAAAACATTAATCTTTTTTTCAAAGGTACAGTTACCTTTTGCTTATATAAAAATATCTAAATCAAAGTACTGAGTAGAAGTATAAATGTGCATAGGCAGAAGATCATGCACATGGTATGGCTCCTTTTTTTCCAAAGAATGAAATGGCTTTTTACTCTTGTATTTGCCTGGACAGCTTTATTAGAGAGATCAGAGACTTTCAAAAATATTCTCATGTGTGTATGGTTTGCGTGAAAACAAAACATAACAAAACATGAAAAATTGAATCAGGGAATGTTTAACTGTATCAGTGTGAAGTGTGTATACTTGCACAAGTATATGGTTAAAATGTAATCATGAAAACCAGGACCAATATTTCCTGTCAGTCTGTACAAACAAGCTTCTGACTGAAATGATGTGCCTTTGGACCAGATCTCATAGGTACACAATTTAAAACTGAGATAGTATATGATTACTATTAAATATTCTCTATAGGGAACAAGCACATCTGCAAATCTGCCAAAGGGACTTAGAAGTGTTAGGAAGAAAAATAGGGTGAGTAGGAACAAGAATTGCCTGCACAGAGGAACAAATCACTCACAGGAAATATCAAAACTGACCAAGTCTGTCACAGGCGTGTGTTGGAGGTGCTGGAGCATGTCCAGAGAAGGGCAACAAGACTGGTGAAGGGTCTGAAATATGAGTTTGGATCTGGGGATGTGTATTCTGGAGAAAAGGAGGCTCAAGGGAGACCTTATCACTTTCTATAGCTCCCTGAAATGAGGTTGTAGCCAGGTAGGTACTGGTTTCTTCTCCCAGGGAACCAGCAACAGGACAGGAGGAAACAGCCTCAAGTTGTGCCAGGGGAGGTTTAAATTGCATATTAAGAAAAATTTCTTCACTGAAATGGTTGTTGAACATTTGAACAGGTTGCCTAGGGAAGTGGTGTAATCACCATCCTGGAAGCTTTCAAAGAGTGTTTAGATGTGGCACTTGTGGACATGGCAGCGTCATGATTGAACCTGATGATCTTAAGAGTTTCTTTTTCCAACCTAATGCCTTTTCCAAACTACAACTTCCCGTTCTTCCAGCTACAACCCAAATGCTGTGTTGAGTAAGCTGCTCTGAAAGGGACTGCAGGACAGCAGCATCTCCAGGACTGGTGAGTTTTGGGGTCTAGATTACTTCTTGCTGCTGATCCTAGGAGGTCCATAATGCACAAGTAAAGATACAGACATTGGTCAGGTTATAGCGCTATTAATAATAGTGTGTGCCTTTATTTTTTGTTTATCAGAGACCCATCCAGTGGCCTGCTCAGACCTCAGGCTGATATTCAGAGGGTTCACACTGAGGGGTGTTGTAATGTGCAGTACTGACAGCCATGCAATACCTGTTGTGTGACGCAGGATTTATGTGCCCTGGGTATCGATCTAATTCATATGGAATCCACATGAATATATGAGGTGAGAGAGACCAGTTATTTTTAACACTAAAATAACGTTTCCAGGTAAAGTTCCACCTTTATTTTTTATTGCTCTTGTAGATTTTGTGGCAGCCAGATATAGTGAACTGTAAAAACTGAAATGAAATAAAAATGTCAACCATATTCTCTCAGCTAATGTCTGAAAAGAATGACACCTACAGAGCAAAAAAGCTAAAGCTTAGATATTTACAGAGTTTGAAGTAATAAATAATTTCTTAATGGTTTTTTTTTTTGCTTTTCCTGTAGAAAGAAATCTGTGATATATCATAAAATTAAAATATTAATTAAAATTGATAATATTGAGCCAGCTGCTGCAATTGGTCTTCATACCAAAAGGCAGCAGGAGCAGCAATACAGAAATCCAGTCTAGGAGACTCCAAACTGGTAGTAAATTAGAATGGCACGTGCTGTAATGGTAAATTCAGAATGACAATATTAATTAGGAAAACTTATTTAAAATAAATTTTCCTGTCAATCAGTTCCTTGCTGCCAGTGTGCATTTTCAGATTTATTGTATTAGGAAAAAATGTTAAATAGTTTTGTTTAAAAGTCAAATTAGGAAAAAAAAAAATACTTCTCAGGGTATGTGTAATCCTGCCCACAAAAATACATGCTATTTTAAACCAATAATATTTAATGTATATTAACCTGTCTTTAGCCATGCAGATCCCTGAGATGCCAGAGTGTCCAGATCTGCCTTTTGTGAAGTTACTTGACTCCTACTATGGGCTGAACACTTGCCACCCTAAATTCCCACATATATTAGTAATTTGACTTCAAATTCATCTCAGGCACTGAGGGTGGACTCTAGAATGATATCCTTCCAGCTGTATGTTTATCAAAGGGAGAAAACTTCTCTTCCTCACAAATTATCAGGGCTGAGAAATAGGGTTTTCAACAGCTCAGATTGACATGAAAGTTTGGGTAAATCCTATTAAAACTCAACAAATATTACCTGGATAAGTATGAGTAGCTTTACAGTTAACTGAGAAAGTCATGTAATTACAGGCCGTAGCTGTAAAATTGGAACCCTGTGAAATAATTTGTTTTGTCACTGTGCTTGAGGAGCTGCACAAGTGATTGAAAGGAAATATTGGACAAGACTTGGCAAAGATCTCACTTTTTTTGTCAAAAAAATGGAGGAGCTAAATCCATCTCTTTCACAAAATATAGGACAAATATGCCAAATCCACTTTATGTAGCTGCTGTTACATTTTTCATTGAAATGGTAGATATCAAACATCTCTAAAACAAATAGAGATTTCTCCATTTTTCACTTTCTGTAAAACAGACAGGTCTAAATTTAGATTCCTTTATACAATTTTTGGTGCTCAGCTGTATCAAAGTACCAAAAACTGTATTGGCCTTTAACCTTAACTCTATGTCTATTTACTCAGAAATAAATATACCCTTACTTACACTAGTAAACTTTTCAAGCTGAGTACAGTGTTTGTTTTCTTTGCTATCTATTTAAAACTCTGCTACTTTTTTTATTTTTATTTTTTTTTTTTCTAAGGGTATTTTTTCATTCAGTTTCAACAAGGAAACAGGAAAATATACCGGAAAATATGTATAAAAAAACTAGTTACTGCTTATTGTGGTTGTCCTTGAAATATTCAGATATTCAGTCTTGATGGTCAAATAGTGGTAACTAAAAGAAAGCTTTCAGAGTTTCAAACAGACAACATTTTAGAAGAAAATTAAGTTACATTTATTTCATTTACATTATGTCTGCTTTATAGAAATTAGGTGTATTTTTTCAATCTGTTAGTTTGGTATTTTAAAAAAAGTCAAAATGTCTGTGTTACACTTAAAGGAAGGTTTAATTATAATGATATACTGCAAAAAAAAGTAGTAGACTTTTTCCTGAATTGAAAAGTTTTTGTTATTACTTTTTGGGTGTATCTTCACCCCATTTTTCCTGTGGAATTTATTTTGCATAATATTCCCACAAAGGGACTTACAGATGCAGCCAAGATACTCTTTGATTTACCTAAATCTATTGATTTCCATTTGCCTCCTCTGCTAAGAGTCTTTTCCAGTCCTATATTCATCTCTGGCTTTCTTCTGAGCTAGCCCTGGTGAGGCATCATCTTTCTGAATCAGAGCTGTTAGAACTGGACACAAATTCCTGAAAGGACTTTAGTACTGTCTGAAAGGGACTCACATTTTTTTCCTCCAGCCTTGGTCTTGTAACATGCTTCTTTTTTTTTCTTTGAGGCTCATAAGCCTGTAATTACATACCTCATCCTGTTTGTCTGTTTATATGCATATTATCAACTCATTTGTTTTCTATCAGTTTCCTAGTTCTTCCTCAGCATTGCAAGACTTAATGGAAAAGAACATTAGTGGTTGAAAGTGGTTCCTGGAGAACCCTCAGATGAAAGTTTACTAGACTTACTGACATAAAATGGCTCAACTCTGTGACTAATTAATTTTGTAAAATCAAAAGCAGTTTATCATCACCTAAAACTAATTTCTTTGTCCAAATGTAGAACAAATTTGTTATCTATTAATGGCTGTCAGTACCCCATTATCTGCTGGTATCTGTTTATTTGTTAACAGCTTTTTGGTTTTGGTGGTGTTTGCTGCTGTCCTATGCCATACAAATGTTGTATTTGACTCTACTGTTTTGCAAGCTCCTTTGCTTGCAGAGATGATCACATACTAACTAATTTATATTCCAAGCTTTGATTACCAAAAAGGAGTAGTTAAGTACTCTAAGTCTTGAAATCTCAGCAGTGAGTAACTTTCTTATTTCAATGTGTTTTTTCATAGCAAAGGTGATTGTCTTTCCTTCTGCCTCCAGTAAATTCAAGGCAAAACCATCATTCTGCACCAGCTCTCAGTCATGGAATAGGCACAGTTACCAAGTGCTTTCTTTCATGGCATTTCACATCATGTCTTTCAAATGGACAGTCAGGAATTAGAGTCTGCTGTTTATAATAAGAAGCACAGTCATGAAGCCAAATGACCAAAAATATGAATTTTCCTCTTTTATGACTGAGCCAAGGCTGGTGTCAGCCATGCAAAGGAGTGGTGTGTACAGACAGCTCACTTGACAAGACAGCAAGGAAATGTCAGTCAACGTTGAGTATTATGTGTAGAATTTGAATAAATTCAGGAATATATGATGGCTAAATAAGGATCACATAAAATTCCTGAATATTTTGAAGCTTGAGAAATCACAGCATCTGAAATTTTATCTGAACTTGATGGTTTATTACCTTCTGGAGTGGGTTAGATTCCTATCCTGGTTCAAAACACACTCAGATTATAGGCTGAGCTAAATTTGTTTCCCTGTCTTAATAATGCAATTTATATTTATATAGGGAGTTTTATATCTAGAGAGGAAAGATCAAAGATTTCTCCATTTATGAAAATATTCTCTGTATGCTAACAGATGTAAACATTTCACAAGCAATGAAGTGGAAACAACTCCAATATTTCTCTGATTGACTTCAGTATCAGGCTAGATTTACTAGCAATAAAGTTTATAATAAGTTTTTAAACTGTTTTTTCTTTTTTTGGTAGAGATTCAGGGAGGTAATTTCCCATTTTAAAAAGTTCAGTTTCAGTTCTTATAGTGTATCTGTAGGATTTTTTTGTGGTTTCTGTTGTAAAGCAATGGACCAAAAGGATTGGCTTAATTTAATTTAAATGAAATTTGAATTCATTTTGGCCAGATTTTTAAATTTATTCAAACATTGTAAAATGCCTCATGTCATTCATACCTTTAGGCTCTTGAGTAGCCTTTACAATGCTGGCCTAGAAGCTTTAAGTAATTAAAAAAAAATAATACTTTTATTATAAAAGACTTGAAAAATTGTATTTCTTACTGACCACCATGTCTGCTAGCAACTCACCTTGAGATCTTAAAGGTTTGCAATTTATGTGATTCCAGTAACCAGTAAAAAGAGGCAAGAATGTGAAATTCCTCTCAGCATTTTCTCAGCCATGCCACTCTATTGACACGTGAGTTGGCCTTCCAAATGTAGCCGAAGCAAGAAACCATCTGGATAATACACCAGAATGGAAGATTATGTGAGTGTAAATAAGATAATGTTTTGTTATAATAATCAGATGATTAGCATTTCAATAATCCATCCTTGTAGCTGCTTTCAGGTAACTGAGTAAGAAGGGTAACGATAATGTTACCTTTCGTGTCTTGTGCTATCAAGTAATTGTGCTCTCAATTAGTTGGTACAGCACAGAAGCATAAAAATATATGCAATATATGCTTGTTTCAATTAAATAGAGACTTCACCATAACAATTGTTAAAGGTTTGTTTTATGGAGAGTGGTCTTTACTAGCATCTACACTGTAATGGTGATGTTCCAGAAAAGGCCCTGTGATTAAATCAGGTTCTTACCAATTTGAAATTTTTTTTTTCAGTAGAATAATACATGAGAGTGAAGGTATACCATGTGCATTTTACATGAAATTAGTATAATATTTAATTAAATCAATGAAGAAATTAATAACTGAATAACATCCTATTCATTGTGGGTCCTGCAAAAAAGAATATGGCCAAAGCACCAAGTAGCAGAAGCATAAATCCCCTCTAACATATTAGTTTAATGAAGACTAATGCTAAGCAGCTTTTCAGAACTGAGAAGTTCTGAAAAGTTTCAGAGTTGTGGAAGTGCAAATCATAGAATGGTGTCAAAAACTTGCTGAATACTACATCAAAACCCCCGACATTTCTATTATTTGAAGGGAAAGCTTTAAATACTTCCTTTCTCTTTTTCTGTTTCTTCATTAATTTTGACTTTTGTACAATTTTCTATAGTATCTCTCTGACTTCTATACCTTGTTAGAGCTCTACCTGATAAGATAATGTGTCCATTCACACTCATGCTGTCTTAGTAGATTTAATCTACTTCTGTTTCTTTTCTTTCTTTCTTCTAGTCTAGAGAACCTGGAAAAATGGATCGGTTCTATTCCTTCACCTATTCTTGTTCTGAGGGGCAGTGAAGGGCTTTTTACAACTTTCAGTATAAATTACAGCTATAGAAAAAGCCAAGGTAGCTAACTGCCTGCAGGAGTGGAAAACAGCAGAGATGTAACAGCAAATTTGAGACAGAATATTTAAGTTCCACCTTTATGCAAAAACTTTAGTAAGAGTTATACCTCTAAAGTCTATGAAAGATGATAATGTATAATGTAGGTGAACTTCAAAGAAAGCACAGATTGCACAGGTGTTCTAAGTGTTCAGTCTGACCATATAATCTGTTTTTCCTGTAGTAAGAGGAGATGAGTATGTTAGTTTACTCATACATGTCATAACTCAGAAAAATGTTCCCCGTGAATACTGAGTTTTTCTGTTTTACTGTATTTCAAAGTATTTGGCAGTGTTTTTTTTATTTTTTTAAAACTTTTTTAAAATTCTTTTCTCTTTTGTTATTCTTTTCTGTTCCTTATCTGAATGGTTAATAGAGTAAAAGAAAATGTTGATGCTCCCTCTGTGTAAATGCTGCCTTTGTTACCATTCATAAAATGTAATGGTGTTTTCTGTGTTCATACATTTTGGTTCACATGAACAAATTTGGCAGTTGGTTGGTTTGTGCATTCAGTTTTGCTACACAGAACCTCCATTTTTCTCTAGAGTGAATCCTGCTTTATAAAATGTACTTGGAAATCAATGTCTCTTTTTCTTTCTCTCAATTTAAGAAAGAAGATGAGATTGATTTTGAGCTATTCTTTCTGTTTATCTCTTATCTATCCACACATACATACATATATTCATATGTGTTTACATGAATTTACATCTTTGTAAATAACACAACTGTCCTTGAGTTCTTTTATATACTTTGAGTAAACCCTTTCTAAAACCATCCCTGTTTCATTTGTATTTAAGACTTCATAAATGGGCTGCAGGGATTTGTCCTCTACCTGATAGAGTAACCATGTGAAGTGAATTTCTCCTTCCTACACTTGACTTGCAGCTATACCTTTCCTGGTTTGAGATAGCTAATAATTTCTCATTTGCCTTATACATAGTGGCTTCATTTCCTTTTATCATAATCCCTTCCTGAATCACTATGAATATTTATTCAATATTTCATTATCTTGTATATAATCAAAGTGACAGTACATTTGGATGCTGAACACTGAGGCACATAAAGATGTAGCCCCTGTGTAAACAGTAAGAAACCTAACTTCCTCTGAAATGTTTATTCCAAATGCTTTCTGAAACAGAAGAAGAGAATAAAGGAATTTTAATTCCATGGTGATACAACACATAGCTGAGAGTGGTTACAAAAGGTCAGAAGCTGCTTCTTTTTCACTGTATCACAGATGAGTCTGCAGCCCCAGTGGGGCTTTCTGCTTCTGTCACTGTGCAAAGAAACCCTACTGCTGTTTAAACAGGGAGTCTTTTGGGTTTGTTTTTCCTTTTCCAAAAACCCATTTGCTGTGAGCTTATTCCCCAGTAAGAATATAAGAATATAAATTGGTACTGTATTTTTATAGAAAAGTGGTCATTGTTATGGATTGTTTAATAATCACTGCTGAGTAGAAAACAAATAAAAGTAATAGAGAATTTGATTTGTGTCATGCATGACATGGAAGCATTAGTCAAATAATTGTATGAATTAATTGAAAATTGCATTAATTATCCTTTGCTACTTCACATAAGCAAGAAATCTACACATGGATAAAAAAGCAACATTGGCTTGCAAGGTGTTAATAGTTCATCTTCCTTTATGAGGAAATATTGGAATAATTAAATAGTTAAGTGGATTTACTCAAATCCTGATTGAAGACATGTATTTGAGTTTCAAATTAGGTCCCAAGGTACACAGCTATCCAAACCATAAAATATGAAAACCAGGTTTTTGATCAAAAGCAAGCCCTCGTTCCCTTCCCCCCCCCCCTTTACCCCCCTTAAAATATGACATTGTACCATATAATTGCACAGGAAATTAAAACTCTTTTCACAGGTTTAATAATAGATGAGATATAGGCCTTGAAATAATAGTTTTTATTGAGCTCTGCCATTCTCTAGCACAGCATGCAATCTGTGGCTTACAACTTGCACCTCTGTCAGCTCAGAGATGGATTAGCAAAAACAGCACAGGGTTCCATTTGGAGACCACAGGAAGCAAACAGGTGCCAAAAGCACAAGTCACTCTCTTTAACTCTTTTCCCTTTTTTTTTTTTTTTTTTTTTTTTTTTTTTTCTTCTGGTTTTGATTCACTAAAATTCATCTAGAAGTGCTTTGTAGAGTTCTACTTCATGGCCAGCAAGCTCTTTATGAAGCTGCTTCTGCAGGCCAGTATTGTCTGGATGCTCCTGCCTGTTTTCATACCATTTTCATCCGACTGACAAATACTGCATAATCTAACACAGACATACTTGCAATCCAAACTCATGACTGAACCTGGGGGTTTTTTTCATCTCTGCAGTATTAGGGTGTGCCTTTGCCTTAGTGTGTCTGAGCAGTGAGCTTTCCTGCCTGCATTAATTGATAGGCAAACAGGAAAGCTGCCTGTGGAGAGCAGTGTTCAATAGGCAGCAGTTGTTTCAGCTGGTTCTTCAGGCCAGTTCTCCATCAAAAAAGATCTTTGGAAAGGCTGACAGGCAGAGGAAAGAGAAAGGTTAGACTTTTAGACCTGTGCATTCAAGTACATTGTTTTGGAAGTGGGAAAGTAGAAACAATTTGAAATTGTCAGTTTGGAACGTGTCATATGGTCACAGCAATTACAAATCACACTGTGTGCAACAAGCAGTAAAAAGCTCAGTAGTTTAACCCATTTCTGGGATCAGAGTTACTCTCTTTGCAGAACTCACTGCTGAGGACAGTTGACACCTAGTAATACATAAACACATACATGTATATATATTTATATATTCTCAGATAAAAAAGGTCAATTATTATAGAACTCAGGGAGCAGAGTTGGCAGTTTTTGTAAGGATTTGGAACTTTTCAAATGTAAAAGAAAGCTCCAAGAAAAACTACTGAAAAACCATGTATATAAATTACCAGACTGGTTTTGGTTTAGTATTTTAAACTGCTTTTCTTTCTGTACTGTCAGTCACTTCAAGAAAGCTGTTTCTTTTCTAATCACTGTTGTCATTGTTTTCAGAAGGACGGAAGTTGTAACTCTTCATTTATGCTTAGTGTTAGTACTGTAATCCTGCACATTAGAAGCAGGTGGGGAAAAGAGACTTGTGTGAATCTGATGTAAGGTCATTAATGCATGAATATCTGGAAATATTTGTGAAAATCTACAGGGAGCCATGCTTATTTCAACATTTCAGTTCAATGTGGCAGACCCTGAGTTAAATCATCTACACTCATGTAAAATGCTGATTTTTGGTGCTTGATACTGCCATGGTTTAGCTGGCCAACACTTATTTCCAATTGAAAGATAACATGTCTCAAAAACCCTATATTTTTTTTTTAATCTTACTAAAGTGGGACATGGTATAATTTCATTTCAGTGCAGTCTTATCTGCATTCTGACAGAGCTCCAAGAAATTCTTCATGCTGTGTTAGGGTGTTTCAATACACTTAATAACATCTTAATAAATGTACACCCCAGAATGACTTTTCAAGAACCATAACATTAATAATTTGTAAGCTTAAATTGGAAAAAAGGGTATGTGAAGTAGGGTGTGTTTGATTTCTCAGCAGACCTCTGAAAGTATGCTGTTTTCTGGTGTCACCAGGACATTAAGGCCGACAAGCACAGGGATTTCTTTTCTTCAAAAGAGTCACAAAACAACTGATGATGTTTTCTAAGCTGCTCATTCTTGAGTGTGTTTTAGGTATGTGTGTGCAGTCAGGACTGACACAGCTGAATGAGTATTCAGTATCAGATCAGTAATGTGCCTGAGTCTTGGGAGGTGCAGATGTCAGCCCAGCTCAGTAACTTGTGAGGAGGTTGAGGTCAGGTGCAATTATTTGTGTCCAGGACAACTGATGCCAGGGGCAGCTACTTCCTTGGCAGGTTTCTGCTGTGAAAATTTAAGGCCCAGTCTTGCATCTTTTTTTCACACTTCTTACTGGATATCTTTTGCAGAGTGCTCTTTATTCTCAGCTCTGTGAACTATCCATGGCTTAAGGAATTATGACTGAAATTTATGGGAATCAGTAAATTAATGAATTGCCATGTGTTAATAGCCTTTTCTTCCTCTATGAAACCAATTCAGGGATCACAGCATTAAATTAGTGTTTGGACATGGTCTCTTGTTTCTTAAGCAAACAGATTTAATGATGTAGACTCATGTTCTGCATCTGTAACTCCAGGGTAACACCCTTGGTTAAAAAGCTACATTTCTTTAGCTTTGCCATTTTTAACTGTAAGGGGAATTTTCTCAGCAGATGCAGAGGAAGAGAATGATTTTTCTCTTTCTATTTTCAAAATAAACAAAATAGGGAAAACTTAAATAAAACCCCCTAACAACACAGACTAACATGAAATATGTATAAGTAACTTTAAAGCATGGGTTGAACAAGGAATTTAGTAAAAGATGCATATAAGAGAAAGATAGTTTAGTTTAATAGCTGGAAACAACAAATTTCAGTTTAGATAAATTCAGCTTGTAGATAAGGTTGAGATATTCTCATAGTAACAGGTATTAAAGATTGACCCAAAATATGTGGCATGTTTTACAGCTCCTTTTTTGGCTGATAGGTTTAAATGTCTTAAAGGCTAGAGATTATTCTTACCAGTGGTGCTGGAAGTAATTTAAAACTTTGGTTTTAATGTAAGAACCAGTTGACAAAAATGTGTTCACAGAAAGACAAATCTGTGTGTGTGTTTGTTTTCTTGGGGTGAGATGTTATGTGCTCATGAAATTAGTTTTGTAGGTTACATTCTGCTTACAGTGGAAATAGATTTTCTCATGGAAGGCACTCAGTTTTGGGTGTGGCATATTGCCATAGACATTTTGATTTACCAGGTATCCAAAATGACACCTCCTGGGAGGTTTTTGTCCAAAGTCTATCAGGCTGAGCAGCTGTAGGAAAGAGTATTTTATAGCATTTTACAATGAGCTGCTCTTTTTCCAATCAAAGATTTGAAAACTTGTCTTTGATATAGGCATATACACTTATTACCAGTGTATTTCCACAAAGCAGAGTAATTTGTGTATCAATATTTATTTTAAAAATGAAAATCAGAAAGAACATCTTGATTCTTGATCCATACCTTTGACTTATGTTGATTAGTTGTTGCCTCAGTTTAGAGTTAGCTGGATATCCAGATGAGGCTTTGTCTGTTTCTTTTCTGTGCCTTATTAGCAAAGCTGTGTCTGTGTGAAACTTAAGCACTGGGAGGGTGACTTACCCTGTGCTGATTTTGTTTTATGGCCATATACCTCTTTCCCTCCTTTTTTTTTTTTTTTTTTTTTTTTTGGAAGATGATGCTTTGATAGCGAGCAAATTATTCTTCTAAGACCATAAGATATTGATGGAATTGTTGGCAGCTGCCTAATGCTGGTTACAATTCTATTTTCAAAAGTGTAGGTGGATGGAGGCAAAGGGCAAACTGCCTGTTTCATGCTTAGACAGGTGCTGTGATTAGGATACGATAAAATACCCCAGGTATTTTAATACAGCTCTACAAGGAATGAAGTTGGTCCTGAATTTATTTAGTAGCGGTTTCCCTGGAGACAATCTGTGTGAGCTGGTTAAATTCTCAAGAAGAAATGCTAATAAATAAATAAATAATTTCATAATTAATGGGGCTGACTGACATTGGCCTGGCTGCCACATGCGCCCTTCCTCTGAAATGATGATTTACATTTCTCACAGATGGCAAGTATTTGTTTTGGGGGCTTTTCAAGCAGCACTATATACTGTAAATGATTTATGATGCTCTGGCTGAGATTATTTACTGAGAATCCTAATGCACTGAGTAGGATTACAAAATGGCTGGTACTACACAGACAAAAATAAATTTTAAAATCAGGGATTGTTTTTAGAATAAATACTACAAAGTTTGTTATTCATAAATGCCTGTAGCTGATGCTACTACACTAGCATCAGAATTAATGTGTTGGAATACAAATAGCAGAATGCTTTATAATCTAGTTCTCTTGTAGTCCATAGCATGTGTTCATTCATACTGACAAATGCCAAGAGATGATGTGACTCTGATTCTTTTTCCATCTGTACTTTGTAAATCAGGGATCCACAGAGGAGAGCACAGCTGTTAGTCCTTGCTTGTTTCCATCTTTTACATTAAATATTTTGGGGACTAAATAAACAAAAAAATATTTCAACCTCTAGCTTAGGCAGTCTGCCACTTTCCTTCTCTGTCCTTTAGGAGCTAACCTCCTCAGCCTTCACTTCCAGGGTTTAGACTGAAAGTAAATCCATGTTGAGGAAGCCTGTGGCTTTACATGTGGTATTAACATACAGAAAATATTATAATGAGAGGTTTCTATTTCTATTAGGTTGTCTTTTCAGGGAACAACTATGCACACATTTACACATACAAAGGCTCAGCTCCATGCAGAGGATTTGCAGTGAGTCGTATTTTCAGTGATTAAGGCCCAACTTTAGTTACATTAGTCTGATCGCCCTAGGTATGTTTAGAATCAGCTGCAGGGGAACAGCAGGACACCAGAACCATTCAAATCTGAAATTGAACTCCAAGCATTTAAAATCACTATTAGGAAAAAAACATCTTTTATCACTGACTATGAAGAGTAAAAAGGGGATGTCTTCTTCATCAGTAACTCTCCTGTGTGCCATTGTTCTACGTGTGCAGGGTGAAGGTCCTGAATCCATATCACAAATTAAAACACACTTAACAACTGTTCTGTGCTTTGTTTAGATTAAATGAATGAACAAGTGATATCCATAATATCAATTTAAACTATTGTGTGATGAAAGCAAGGAAGACTTTTTTTTTTTGACGATTTTGTTTGTACTGAAGAGTGTGCCCTAGGACACGATTACAGATTTCCATTCCACTCTGGTTTTACGAATTCAACAAAGCAAAGCAGAAACAAAACAAAGAGAAAACCTTGATAGAATGATAAAGCAAATGTGTGGAGCTGTAAATCACTGAGGACAGAATTGAAACTCTTTAAATTTGCTGTGCACAACCTATTATATTTACATTTAAGTGACTTCTTTAACTCTCCGTTTTTTTGCTATAATGCACATTTATCACAGTGCAAAAGGAAAAAACAACCAAACTTTACTTTGTTGTGTTTGTTAGAAACATAATAATTTATATTGAAAGCAGAGATTCTATTCCATCTAGAATGCCTGCTTATTCGTTAAATGTGTCATTAGGCAGACACCTCAAACAAGTTTGTTCTTCAATTAGAAGTGAATTAGTTTTTTTACATGGTAGCAGGCAGAAAGGTTTCTATGATGGAGCATTTGTTGAGGTACTGTAGATAATATTAACAGCATAGCAAGAAAATTGTTTTAAATGTGCCTTTTGCAATATAGTTAATCTATAAGTCAGTCAATAAGTAATAAGGTGTAATATATTAAATATTTTTAATTTTTTTCTGAATATAGCCTGTCCATTGACCATAATCAAGTAATATAATTTAGCTATATACACAGTAAGAAATCATATATGCAGTGCTTTGTTTTTTATAGTAGGGGTATAGCATCTAGCAATGTTTTTAGGACTTGTTTTTCATGTTATCATGGTTAGATACTTTAGTTTCTCTTTTTCTTTTTAAGTTGTTGTTCTGATTTTAAACATCTTGAATTCTAATAATGTCTAAAAAAAATTAAATCTTTTTTCCTTGCAATTTATTGTCACAGTTTGTTGGGTTGGATTCAAACCTATACAGGGGACCCTCAGCCAACTCTATTCAAGATGCAGGCACACCACTGGCCAGAGGTCTGGGATGAGAGAGATCCCAAGCAATCAGCTGTCTAAGCCCAGGAAATCCAAATTCCCCGTATAAGGAGGGTCTGAACAATAAAACAGGGTGTTTTTGTCTCATGATCTCAGAGAGTTTGTGTAGTTTGTCTGTCTCTGACCAACGACCTCACATAACAATTTATCTTGTGTCTCTGGTGATATACTGCCTCTCTGACAATTGTTGCATTTATCTGATTAGCTTGTTATTGCAGGGTTGTTCTGAAAAAAAAGCTTAGGAAATGTCTTTAAAGGTTAAAAAATGTTCACACCTTTTTTCTAAATGGTTATTATCCTTACAGATTATTCAAAAATTGTTAGTCTTAATTTTCAGTGCATTAAATTCCTGCATAATAGACTTTAAAAAGTCTATTATGAAGGAATTTAACTACAGCAATGGGAAATCTGGTTTTTTTAAGCAGTAGGCTTGCTTTCAGATCCAGGGAGTATAAAATCTTAGCATTTACTAAGGCTTTCTATTTGAACCATTTTAAAACAAAATTATGGGCTAGAAAGCATTCTTTTTTCCCTGTTTTCATTATGCCAACCTGTGAAAAACCTTGGTACCACATTCCTTAAACAGAAAAATAATAAATCAGTCAAACAAAATTTACAGATGTGTCCAGGTTTGCTATAAAAGTTCACAATATATCTTTACTAGATAGTAAAAATCATGAACACGATAGAGATATCCTTTTTATGGCATGTGATCATTTCCCCTCTCCCTCTCAAACTATCATGTCATGTGCTACCAGCAATAAATCTCTCATTCTTTTCTTGTAAGAAAAAAACTATCTTATCACCTTTTCCTGTTACATTTCCTCTGTTCCAATATTTTTAACCCCCTTTTGTCTTAGCTATTTCCCAATTAACATATCTGTTTTATCTGAGATCTAGTGTTCTCTGCTTGCATTACCTTTGAATTTTTTTCTTCTTTATTTTCAGCCTGGGAGAAGAATGCATATTGCTGAAAGATTGCCCATATGATTTTGTCTAATCAAACATGTTGTCTTTTTGAGGCAGTGTCATGCCTCTAACAACCCATTTAATAATAGCACTGCATTCCTACACAGTGCTTGATACTGCAGAAATTTCAGTCAAGTAATGTTTCTTTTAGTTCATGGTTTCCTACTGGAAACAAATTTTGTGCTTGATAAATCAAAAATGGTGTGGAAACTCTTATATATTCTGACATTAATGGGGAAAACAAAAGGGTATTTTTAAGAAGATGATCTAAACTAGGGTCCAGCCTCTGGAAATTGTCCCCTGTAAACTGATTTGATACTGCTTCCAATTCTCATCTTTTTTTGTGGTTGTTAAATTGCTTTAATCTAAAATTTATTTATATTTTTGCAGGCAATGTATTTTATATTATAGACTTTATATTCACTTAGAAGATTATGGTATGCAAGTAGAAGGATAAGCTTTTTGTTTAATTGTAAGCATGAGAAAGCATTTCTTGATACATTACCTCTCCTACAATGAAAGGGTCTATGCAATGAAAATTTGGATTGTGTCTCATTTCAGATTAATTTCAAACTTACAGGCATGGTTAAGTTTAGTCATGGCTAACGATATATGAGAGAATAGTAGGGTTATACAAGTCCCTAGAAACCTGTGAAAAGGGTGTGATGGGACATTGCCTGTATAGCTAAGTACACAACATTGCTAAAATCTATTTCTACTTTCAAAAACTATTTGGCAATGTTCAACCTCAAATAGTCTTTAAAAATTATTCCATACATTTTCAAAGAACTAAGGATAAAGATGATTACGTTGATGAAAGCTGGAGAAGGACTTTTACAAGGACATATAGTGATGGGAAAATGGGGAATGGCTTTGAACCGAAAGAGGGCAGATTTAGATTAGATATTAGGAGGAAATATTCTTCCATGTGAGGGTGGTGAGGCCATGGCACAGGTTGCCCAAAGAAGCTGTAGATGCCCCATCCCTGGAAGTGTTCAAGGCCAGGTTAGATGGAGCTTTGACCAACCGGGTCTAGTGGAAGGTGTCCCTGCTCATAGAACTAGACTATCTTTAGGGCCTCTTCCCATCCAAGCCATTCTATAACTATGATTTCATGTAAATGTGTGTTATAAGAAAAAAAGGCAGTAGAAAATAAGTTATAAAGACAGGGAGGGTTACTGCTGGAAAGCACAGTGACACAGCCTGAGAGCTGTGCTGCACATTGTGTGTAGAAAGGGAGTTGCCAGCAAAGACACAGACAAAACTCTGCAGATCTTAAACACACTTTAGATTCTAAACACAAGATGTTGTTTTATTGTGAAGAGTCCCATTACTGAGTGATAGGGCAACAAAATAGCAGAAGAAGTTCAAAATTGATAAATGCAAAACAATATTCTGGTGGAAAAGTAGTTTTAGGTTTATAAACAGTGGTGAGCTCTAAATTATCTATTCCTGTCAAAGAGGAAGTGGCAGTATGTTTGACAGCTTTGTGAAACCAGCATCTCAGAAGCAAATAGAATTTTGAGAAACTTATCTGGTTCTGAGGAAAAGATAGAGAAACAAAACCAACAGTTGCCCTATATATGCCCATAAAATGACACTACTTGAATACTGGGCATCTCTCTGGAGCCTACATTTTGGAAAATGAAAGTTAAAAGCCTACAGAAAGAATTATAAGTGTTATCAAAGTGTGCAGTTGCTTTTCCACAAGGGGAGCTTACTTACACTCAGACTGCTCAGCATGGCAAAAAGAAAGTCAGTCATGGTAGGGAAAGCTATATGTTTCTAAAACATGAGTGTTAAAAAAAGAGTGACGGTAAGGTGCTCACAATCCAATATACAAAGCACATGAAATGAAACAACAGATTTAAAGCACAACAATCTGCTTATCAAACAACTAATTAGCTTAAAGCAAATGATGTACTTCTTCACACCAGAGTGGCATTAAATTACATATGTTTTGAATGCCAAAACTTTACATAGGTTCAAAAACAACCCTGAAAAATTCACAAAAGAAAGCGTTACCACCGTATGTGACATGCAAAAAAATAAACATGGATTTTTTGAAAGATTTTTGAAAGGTGGGAAGATTTTCTGAAATTAATCTCACTGGTATTTTTCTTTTTGTTTTACACCTTGTATAGACATCAACTTTAGCTAGTCAGAGGTAGGGCAGACACAAAGCCTCATGGACTTTTGTTATAACACTGTTTTATTGTTTGCACCTCATGAAATACAAATAAATATTTTTTGCCATTGCACTTTGAAAGCCTCTCTCAAAAAGTAGAGATAAATGGTGATTCTGGACATCGAGTATGAATAATGGCTAAAAAAATTTGCGGAGCCATTTGGCAATTTCCTGATAAATGCATCATGTGCATCCTAATGTTTCTCAGTTTTTAAACTTTTAAAAGTACTTCTCAGTGTTCTGCCCCCCTCTTTTTTTTGGATATATTTTATAGCATGTTTCTGAATATAAATATATTTTGCTATTATTGCCATCTGAAAGAGAACTTGTTTCAAATGAATATATAATATATAGATAATCAGAACAGAGAACAGTGTCATCCTTGATTCCTCTGATTCAGCATGTGTACTTTGTTCCATCTTTCCAGCACAATTGTTCATAATATGATTTCAAAAGGGACACAAACCTGAGAGCCATTCTGTGCTGATAGATATGAGCAATGCTGCTTTCAGGATGGGAAATCAGCTAACTGGAAAACAGATCTGAAATATCTTCATTGACCATTACTTATCCAATATTGGCAAATGACTGATTTTAATTTTATTTTTCTATTTCAGTTTCACTGACTTTTATTATTTTTTTCCTTAAAGTTTACTGACCTCTGTCTCAACACTCCATTATACTGCAGTCTCAGAAGTTAAAGAAGTCAATGACTGCAAGAGGTGTCCAGAACTGCTTAAAAGTTACTCAAAAATGGCAAGACTAAATCTGCAGGGAGAAATAAAGATAATTTTTGCCATAAGATATTTTTTGAGCTTTCCCTATTTCAGTATGTAATTCATTTTATTATCTTACATTCTGAGATTTGTGAACTATAAATTTTTGAATCTTGCATGACAAAATAAGTTCTTGTTCAATACTCAAATCTTGCTCAGACACGTTTCTTTGAACTGAGTGTCTGAATTAGAACTCGAACATCTCTTTCATTAGGTGAAAATGTCACTTAGATAGGAAGCACATTTGGTAGCAGATGTTAATAGGCATGAAGTAGGTATTGGATTTTGTAGTTACGCTGCATTTCCTCATATCAAAAGGTTATGGAGTACAGATATGTGCTGCTTGCCAAAACTCCTGGAGTTAGCATTCTTCATTTGTCCTCTACTTTGATTGACATATGTTGGCAACTCTATAAATAAATAATTGAGGTTCTTTGCAAGGTTCATTTGTTGTTAAGACCAATCTATGCCTTATCAGAGCATTTGAGTGGAAGGCTGTTCTCCCTTTGACTTACTCTGAGCTATTTAAATGTATTGATAAAGACTTTCTCTGCATTGGTGTCCTCAAATGTAGCACTTCTAATCTGCAACTCAATGAACAACAAATGATGGGAATGGCGCCTTTTGTACAAAACACTTAAACTATTATTGATGTATTATTTACATAGCTTAATCCTTCTAAAACAAAATATCGAAACATTTAATGGTGCACTTCAAAATCTACATCAACTGTTACCTTTGCTTAATGTCTTTAGCTTAAGACTGTTATGAACACAGAGATTGCTGAAGAGGCAAAACTTGAGGTATTTATTCTTAAAGATGCATGAATTGCTTACAATGTTTCTGATTGTGCTTTCTAAGGGTCATCCCTAGAAAGTTGTAAATGTGATTTCCACAGAAATGAGCAGTCATGTTAATTCACTCATTTAAAATTTGTTCAGCAAAAGACAGTTTTCAGCAGGAAGATGAAACAGGAAAATTATAAACAATGAGGTTAATTGCCATCATTCTTAATCCTTTCAGCTTAATACCTTGTGGAAGTGTGCTCTTGATTTTAGTGAATTTTGTTAGCCAGGTTTTCTGGTAGAAGGAATTAATCAAGAAGACCAGTCTTTTTGTTTGCAAGAGCTGGAACCTGTTCCTTAGTCTCCCATTATTAGTGGTTTGTGGGTCCCCTTTGCCACTGGTTGTCTGTCATGTATTTTTACACTATGTAGAAGCCTACATATCATTTACTAGAAGTACAGAGCCAGGAGGAATATATAAATATGCATAAAAAAATACATATACATACAGATAGATAGATAGATAGATAGATAGATAGATAGATAGATAGATAGATAGATATATAAAGTGTATGGTTTTTACTTTTTATTTCATTATTTTATCTTTAGTCTTTTGAGGACACAGTGAGCTGTGCCACACAGGCACAAGCTACACATATAAAAATTTTCCATTTTCTCTTAAAATTTTTGACGGAAGGCACATATTTTCCATTTGTTCTTAAAATAGTTGTCATCAGTATATCTATACCCTATTACTGAAGCAAAAGCTGAAGTAAGTTTTGGATTAAGATTTACTTTTTAGGGTTATCAAAGATAGACATTTGATTAGATAATTAAAGAAGCCCTTTATTTCCTGCCTTGTAGAACTTCTCAGGTACAATTCTTACTCTCCTTTTTTTTTTTTTTTTTTTTTTTTTTTTTTTTTTTTTTTGAGATTTTGACATGTTAGAGAAAACAANTTTTTTTTTTTTTTTTTTTTTTAAGACTGATAAGAGAAATGCCACACTGTCTTGTGGATGAAAAAGAAGTTATTCATATAAACAAATTCATTTATTAGCTCCTAAAGCTGAATAGCCCTTATCTGTGTGTTCTACTGCTGTTTAAATATTACTCCTTTCTGATTAATTCCTTGATTGCAAGTGATTTAGAAAGTGCCACAGTTGTTAAAAGACATTTTCACTTGAGAATGAACATTCCAAGAATAATCACTTCTTAAGAAAGAAAACATAAGAAATGGAAACCACAAAAGAGTGAAAAATTATAGTAAATCTATCTGTCATTTCTTCATTTATGCCTTCACTTAGGTTCATTTTATGGTGGAAAAGGATTTGTTGTCACCTAATTTTGTCATCATAACCTTAGCTGAGCAGACAGCTGAACAGAGCAGGAAACAGGGTGATCCTTAGGCAGCCCCTCTTCAGCATGTCCTGTATAGGTGCTCCTTTTCCTGGATCATACTTACAACCAGAAAAGTGCTGTGTGGGTTTGTGCTCTCCACCAGAACTTTTTGTTCTTCTAGGGACTCTGATATCTTTTGTATCTACCAGTCATTTACTCTTGTTTTTTGCCCATTGCTGTTCTGCTTCTTAGTAAACTGTTATTTTTTCACTTTCATTTACTCGTGGTTGATCTTTACTGGTGGAAAGAAATTGGTTTAATCCATAAGGGAGGCAACTCATTCCAGAGTGTTCTTCTCTAAATTGTCTCAAACCAAGCCACTACTCCTCTGTAAGAGCACAATGTTGTCCTGTAACTCCATGTGAAGTGAAGTTTATCACTTGAGTGAGTTTATCACCATACTCTGAACCATCATTGTTAACATTCTCCATGAATAAAAGAGCAGCATTGGTAAGTCTCTGTGCTCCTCTGAATTTGCACACCGGCCTTCTTCAAACTGAAAACTCATTTTACTAGGCTGTGTGCTCCTGATAAATAGAGCAAAGTCTAACCTTGTGATATATCATGAGCAAATAATCTGGGAACAAACAAATCATCAAAAAAACCTCAAAACAAAACAAAACAAAAGCAACTTTCCCCACCACCTCCCCCTCCTTCACCTAAAAGCTTCCTACAGCGGGATCAAATACTTGGAAAATGGTGAGTCAATAAGCCCTTCAGCTTTCTCCCCAGAAGTAAGAAATAAATACAAAATGATAGGTCTGTGTGTTTCATGATGGTCTAAAGATTATTACATTTTTGTATTAATGTCAAGGTTAGTGTAAAAATGAGATTTTTGTTTTATTATTAGTATTAGTGTTATTACTTTGATATACTATGGAGGTGACTGCTCCTACAGACACATCTAAACATGGTGGAGAAAAGAACACCACGTGCTCACCAGGAAAGGATAGTGAAACATAGGATTCGTTTTCATCCTTCATAGACTCAGCCTGATGACCTGGGAAGTCTCTAATTAGTATCACAAATGACTCTGCCTTCTCTCAGAGCAGATATATTGTCTCATGGGGCTTCCCACTTACTACTTGGGCACTGTAATTCTGTACTGCTGTCTCTTTGAGCTGAATTGTTACATTCAACATCAAGAATCTCTTAAATTTTGGCATAAATTACATGCTTATTAGTGACATAAACAAGAAATGGTATAATTTAGTACCCATTCTATCACTTTATTATCTGCTCAAAGCATGGAGTTACATTTGCTGCTGTTGTTAGAGCTTAGTGTGATAAAGTGTGAGAAAAAGAGAATAAGGTGTGCGCTAAAGTGTGTGCTCTACTAAATAAATAAACTGGATGTTGAAATTTTGGATATACTGGAACACTTAAAGTAATTGTTCCCCATTCCATTAGAAAATACATCAATTTAGCTTCATATTGTATAAGGTCTTCAATGTAAAGAAGAAAAGAACCCAAATCTACTTAACATTTTTTGGTGTTTTTTTTTTTTTCCTACTATAGATGTGACTACTTATGAAAACAAAGGGATTGATAAAAGCCTATTTATTTTAAAGTTTATAAAAAGCTCTGAACTAAAGCACTCTACAGTTGCTTTGATCAATATTTTTAGGTGGGCTTTGATAGAATGAAAGTGAGTGAATATTCAGTTTGATATGTCCTTGCACATTCAAGAAATACTGTTACCAAACCGTATTCATCGTGAAAAGAAAGGAAAAAAAAAAAAGCTGATTTATATCTTTCAGATTTGATCTACAGGGAAAAAGTCCCAATATTGAACATACAGTAGATTATATATTTTTATACTGAACAATTTACTGCAGAAGGGTGTAACTAAGTCAATAAATACACTATTTTGTTAGAGTCACTGATAAGTAAAGTGAAAGATGTCAGGGGCACCTGTAAACATTATTCCTTGTAAGTCATTCCAATGGAGCACAGTCAAATTGTTTCATATGCATACCTCCTATGAAAATCAGAGCAGAATTTCATGGAAAAAGATTTTGTGACACGGTATGAAAGTTTTCTTTGTTCTGAGCAGAGGGGAAAACTCCCTTACAAAGCCCAGAAAAGTTCTAATGCATTATAAATGTTAATTTCTCAGTTCAGTTTTTCTGATAATTTAATGCCTTTGGAAATCACATGGAAGTTTTGACTGATGATGTGGCATTAAACGGCATTTTAAGTGTCAAGAGAAGATGCAGCAACATCATTACCTTGAATTAAAGAGCAAGAAGAGCATTCTGCTGGGAACATTATGGAACCTATAGGAAGGAAATAATTCATGAGTGCTCTTCATCAAATTAGCTTTTTACCTCAGTTCTAGAATAAATGATAAAATTGTCTACAGAATCTCTCTTAAATCAGTAGAAAGCTGCATCTCCTAAATCTCAATAACTGTCTGGGGTAATCTTCAAGAGCTCAGTGCTGTTAGAGTTTGTACTAATGGTTATAATGTAAAAATCCTCTAACCCAGAGCTTATTGCTACTTATCTAGCATGTACTTGAAATTAGGTGACATAGCAATGAGTTGATACAAATTACCTTTATAACTTTCAAACTGCTTCTAGTCAGAGGCAAGCAATCTAAGGAAAGCTATTGTCTGCTTTTTCTGAGATAATCTGGATGTGTTCCATTTGATTGAATAGGGCTGTTTGTTAAAATATTAGAAAATATATCAGTGATTTCTATTCTCTACCTCTCCTTACTTGCTCTGGTTACACATAATTACTTACTTGGCTTTACCAAAATAATGGCTTTTATTTTTTGCTGATGACAACAAACCAGGATTTTGGATGGTGTATGAGCACTTGCTATTAAAACATAGCCTAAGTATTAGAATAATTTGCAGTTCTGAGTGTTAGCTAATTCCAATTGGAGTAACTCTGCTTATGGCACATCAAAATTCATAATTAAAGAGCATGCCTGCAGACACTTGATACTTCCTAACACAGCAAATCACTCTCATAAGCACAGGGATGCTGTGTGCCTGGTGCCTCCCTCATTTAAATTATTTGGAAATAAGATTGGAATGCTCTAGAGAACATTATCTGCAAGCAGATGCTGTACATGACAAGCCCTTTAGACTGTCATTTTTGCAGAAAGAATTTGACAGACAAGCGAGTTTTACATATGTAAAGAGTCAATGTGAAAGATAACTCAGTTTTGTGGACTTGCAAAATTTACTGCTTGTGCTAGAATTGAGTGATTATTTATTTAATGTATTCACTTCCTCTTCTAATAGAACAGACTGTAATTTGCCACTAAATTGTTATTATTTAATGTTTCTTTTCCTCTGAATGTTTTTTTTTTAAACTTGTATGAGCTGATCTTAAGAAGGCTTCTTCTGCTATGTGGTACTTTTCAGATTGTGTGAAGTAATGGATCAGAAAAATGTGAGAAGAGATTTTTGAAGATGGGACTGATGACAATGCAAGAACTTCCAGTGAGAATTTTCTGACCATCAGGTAGTAATTTCACATCTGTGAAGAAGAATAATTCTTATGTAGAATCACGATCATGCAATCTTACTGCGGTTTTCCTACAGGGCCATAGAGCATCCTGCGGATGAGCAGTAACAACACTCTATGCAAAAATGTATCACTGAGAGGTAATTAGAACCTTAAATGCTTGAACACTTCTAAAAACTGATCTAGGAGAAAATTTTTTGTTAAGTTGGAAGAGGCAACACACAATGTAAAAGGAGCTGCAATTTGTAACGTGTTTGATCAGTGTTTAAAGAATTAGTTCGGTTTTATCCACACCCTATTAGGCCTTTCATTTGACTCTGAATAATACTTGATGACTTACGTGATTGTTCACTTCTGGTTAATTTCCCTGTTCCATGTGATTTTGTCTGGCATTTAACCAGACAACTTCAGGATAAGCATGTACAGGATAGCAGGGTATTGGGCCCCTCTGCAGAGCACATGGGGTAACACAGAGGCATGTGTAGCTGCAGCCCTCCTCCTGTCACTCTTTCTGGACACATAAGCAAAGTGAATTGGCAGTTTCTAAGCATACCTGGAGTTGGAAAACGTGTTTCGAAGACAGAGCTTTATGGCATGGTTGGACAGCAGGTTTGACAGTAAGCCTTGGGCTCTGTCAAGATGAAGAAAAAATAACAATGAAAATATGATCGTGAGTGCCCAAGATAAACTTTACTCAGTAGTTTCAGAGTTGTGGGTCAACACTTGCAAATTCCAAATCCTTCTTACCAAATAACATATTGCAACCATGAATTCATTGCTCATGTCATTAATGGGTATTCATTCAACAGTGCTGTCTTAGCTTTAGCCATATGGTTTAATAAATCTAACTCAACCCTGGGCAGTCTATTCTAATTCTTGATAACCTTTACAGTGAAGATATCTTTCCTAATATCCAATCTAAACTTCCTCTGGGATAATTTGAGGTCATTTCTTCCTGACCTATCACTTATTACTTGGGAGAAGAGGCTGACCCCCACCTGGCTATACCCTCCTTTCAGGGAGCTGTAGACAGTGATAAGGTTCCCCCTGGGCCTCCTTTTATCAAGGCTAAATACACCCAGCTCCCTCAACTGCTTCTCATAGGACTTGTGCTCCAGACCCTTTCCTAGCTCCCTTGCCCTTGTTTGGAAGGGTGAATCCTACCCAGATGCATCCAAAAACAGACAAGGCCTTGGCCACATCTGTGTGACTTTAAGTCACTAAATAATGCAGCAGGATCCCGAAAAGCGAAGAAGTCACAGGCAAATTAAGTCGTAATGGTCTCTAGCCCTCTCTGGAAAGAGTGGAGGAGGTGAGCTGCTGGTTTGGAGGAGTGCCTTGTTCCCTGTGAGTGGTGCCAGTAGCCTTGATAGGTGAGTGTCAAGTGTCCAGGTGTCCTAGAACAGAGGTCTTGGAGCAGACACTGCCTTCCACACATTGTACCCACCCGGCTTTAGAAAGTGACTTCTGAGTTTTAACAATTGGTGAGAGCAGGACAAGCCTGTATCAACAAAGGTTTACAGCAGTGGGTAACTTACACTAACTTAGGCCAGCTTTACATTTACAGCTCATCTTAAGAACTAATAAGTGATACTGGGTTTACACTGGCTCTCCTTTGATGGTACAAAAAAATGCAACTTAATAATAATAGCTTGAAATACCATAGCTAATTTTAGTTCAAAGACTTTCTTTTTTTTTGTTTTTCTTTTTTTTTTTTTTTTTTTTTAATGTGGTAGTTGATAGCCTTTTTCCTCTTCAAAGGAGGAGAAAATAAGCAACACTTTCTGTGAGAATAAAATAATGAAATAAGAATATGGCTTACAGGAAGAATTTTTAAGACACTTTTATCTGAACTGATACTGACTCTCATAAATCTTTCGGCAAAATAGTCTTTCAGAAAACAAAGCAAAAAAACCTCAAACAAAATAAAAAGGAAATCTCAAAACACTTTTCACTCTTTATGCCTTTACTAGTTTGCAGGGAGATACAAAAGTATTTTCCTTGGTTCTTTTTTTGCTCTATGTGGCATATGTGCCTTTTAGCTCTTTAATTTTCTTCCACAGCATCTTTTTCCCTCTCTGCAATTTAATGACTCCCAATTTCCTTTGTCATTCCATCTGGTTCACTCCATGTCTGTGAAACATTATTCCTTTCAGACACATGGTAAGCAACAACACTATGCCTAATTTTTATGTGTAGGTAGCATTTTACAGAATCAATTGTTCAACAGTTTTTTTCAGTGGAAAACAGGGTGAGTCTCCCTCAAGAGGACAATAGCTAATGAATTAGAGAAATAGTGTAACTCAGCCATTGAAGCATTTTCCAAAGCTTGGTCTTTGTGTGTTGGTGTTAATAGCAAAACATTTAGGCTCAGGTATCACTGAAGCAATCCTTATAGCATAAGTGTAAAAGACTTCCCTGATTTTATATTCCTGACTTAGAGAATATTCCTTGTTTATGACCTCCTTTGGCCATCATTCACCTAAGAAATGAGAACTTTTAATGTTTTTGTGGAGACATACTGCTATATGTGTTAAGACAGCTTAGTGCTTGTTAACCATGTTTCATATTTCTCTTTTGTCCTCTAAAGTAATTTAATAACTCCATTCAAACAGTTTTTAAGCCATTCACATCCTTGGACTTTGTTAGCTCCCAAAATGATGGTGTTAGGGGATGGGATGGATGGTATCTTTTCTCAGAGTTGTCCAATTGTTCTTGCTTCAGCTACATAGTTGCATAAAAGAGCTTTTATGCATTCTTTGCATCTGTTCTAAATGACAAGTGACTCTCAACACCCACTGCTGTCAGCAATTCATAACAATTTCCATACCTCTCCACAGCATTAAATATTTAATCAGGGCTATAATAAACAAGTTATGAACACAAGTCAAAGTGCAGTCACTCACACCTACACTGAGAAATAAAGAGAAAAAGTAGACTTTTAGAGTAACTTCTTGATAAAGAGATAACTAGTAACATTAGGAGTTCAAAAGCAACCAAAAAAGACCTGAAATACAGTCATAATGACTCATAATAAGAGACTTCTTAATTAAAAGTTATGGGTTTTTTTTCACATTTTCATTACAAGTAAAAATTGCATTTATTTTAGACCAGTATGTTTCTGCTTCAGTCACTAGGCATTAGACAATGCCAAATTACAGTTTCCCAACAGCATATTAATCATGTCTTGAGACCATTTGTTCATGCTCATCATATCATACCTACATTGTTTTTTATTCACTCCTGCTTTCTGTTGCTAAATCTGAGAAATAGATTTCATTCTTTCCAGCCTGCAGACTTACAGAGTTTCAAAATGAGTATGACACTCTCAGAAATGCATTCAGAAGGGGTCTGTTTGTGTCAGCTTGTGCCTGAAATGAGTGTAGTGATAAGAATACAGAATCGTGTCCATGGTTTTAAAATGCACAGATTTTGAGCTGGACTTTCAGCCCAAAGCTGGTTTGTCTCCATGGTGCAGAATGAGACCATTTGGATTTCTCAGCCTGCCTTGCTTGTAAAAGTACCTCCTGTATTTAATCTTAGGTTTCCTTAGATTTCCACTGCTCCCAACCTAAAGATGATTGTCAGAGAAGAGCTGAGGAAAACTGAGGTGGCCTCAGAGAAGGTAACATTTATTTATAGTCAATCTAGTCAATATGATATTCCAGGCCTTTCTTGCCACCTGCAGTGGACACTAATCATTATTTCCATGACGTGTCTCATCTCTCAACTAATCTGACAAATCATTTTTATTGATTATGCACCAAATGTACCTGAACACCAGTTCATTGTAGCATGTATCTTGTTTAACTCTGTCTAAGCATAGGTTAATCTTTAAGACTTTAAAAAAAATCCATATAACCTTTAAAGATATGGTGCCCCACTAGTCTTCCTTTAGTATATTTTTCAGTGTTTTCAGAATGGGATAATACATACAGCAACTGTGCAAGATGAGGGGATGAGAAGATTTCTAGACTCTGGCTTTCACTGAGCAAATGCAGACAGAAAACATTAAAAGTTTCTGGATTTCAAGCCTAACTTACCTGGGACATAGATAACATTTCTGTAATCAGGGCCCATGTGCACTACTGTTCCTTGGAATTGACTAGAAGATTCACCTGCTGAGTTCACTGTTCACATTCAATATTCTGCAAATATTATATCTTCTTACTTATCCTAGTTGCCAAAAAAAATGAAATTTCAGTATGCTATGTACTTACCAAACCTCCTCATTTAGTGCTAAGTTAGTATATATGTATAGATAGATGTTTATTCCTAAAGTCTGGAGGTATACATAACAAATAATGTTGCAATCATGGTTTATTGAAAATATTGGTCAGTACTTCTTTTTTCAAGCATAGCTTGAAATTCTGACCTGAAAATGGGATCAACATGTCTGTTTCTCCTCTTGCTGAGTAATTGTAGCATTCACACTTGGCATAACCCTCTCTCTTATGGAAGACAATGTCGTCTGTTGCTTCCAAAAAAAAACATTAGCTTGTGATTTTTTTTTCTTGTGGGTTTTTTTTTTTTTTTTTAATTTCCCTATTTCTTTCACTACTGCCCACACATGCTGCAAATCCCACTTAACTCTGTACAAATCCATTTTGGCAACTAATCCTTGGTGGCTTTTTAAAATTTAAAGCAACATGAGAAAGTAGGCTGTTATTCTGAAGCTCTTTGATTAACCAGGCCAGCTTTTGGCAAGTCTGAATCCAGGGGAGCAAACCTGGTAAAATAACAGTAGTATTAAACATTTGCAGGCAGCCATTCAGTTTAGTGACCATTGAAGAGAATGTCTGGTGGCTGCAAGTGGGGAAAACCAAGGAGGAAAAACAGAATTCCTGCCTGATCTCCTGACTGACCTCTTGGGGCCAGCAGTCAGTAATCACAGAGTCCTCAAGGGCTGGCAGGAACGTCCAGTGAGGAACAGCTGAGGACTTTGGGTTTGTCTAGCTTGGTTTAATGGAGACTGAAGGGAAACCTCAACATTCTCTGCAGCTTCCTGAGGGGGGAAAATGTAGAGGAGGTGCTGAACTCTTCTATCGTATTATCCAGATGGACACACGGGAGCAGGTCGGAGCTGTGCCAGGGGAGCTTTACACTAAAATAAGGAAGCATTTCTTAAGTGACAGAGTGCTCAGACATGAGAACAGGCTCCCAGGCTCCCTAGGGAGGGGGTCAATGCCCCAAGCCTGTTGGTGTTTGAGGCACTTGTACAATGCCCTTAATAACATGCTTTAACTCTTGATCAGCCCTGAATTGATCAGGCACTTGGACTTGATCGTCCTTGTAGTAGGTCCATTCCAACTTAGATGCTTTATTCTATTCTATTCTACTCTACTCTACTCTACTCTACTCTACTCTACTCTACTCTACTCTACTCTATTTTACTCTATTCTAAAGCTGAAATTAAAGAAATTAATAACTTGTTTATTTAATAGGTTTGAAAGAAAGGTGCCAAAATAAACTAAAACTAATAATAAACTAAAGTACAAAACTCCTGTCACCAAAACCTCATGAGTGGAAATGGTATTCTTCCTTGCTTGGAATGTATATTTAAGAGGAACTTTAAAGGCCACTATCAAGACAGTACCAATTTTTAATTCTTATTAACATTCCATCAATATATTTATTTTTTTCAGCTTCCTGATATTTGAATAAATTTTGAAAGTAAGCTTTATTTTTAAGGTTTTGTTGGACTCTTTTCTAAGGGACCTAAAGAAGGACCTATTTTGACCTTATTTTGCAAGAGCTAGAATTCACTTCCTCAAAGGACTTGCTTTTTGTCATTAGGTATTTAGAAGACAAAGAGATGATCTAAATCTCCCACAAACTAATGTCACAGCTTTACTTTCAGTCAGATTTCTACCATCAATAGCATTTGCAGATCCTTAGAGATGTAGGTTAAATTAGCTAAATTGAATGAAAATATGAATCTCTGTGGGATCATAGATTATTAGATTATCTCTTCAATATTGACAACTAGACTTACTCCTAAAAAGAAGGGCTTTTTTTTCTTTAAGCAACTCTTAACTCCTGTTATTCTGTAGCCTCTGGGTTTGAGAACTACAGATGAATTAGAGCTGATGGATCCTGGTAATGAAAGAATACCAGGGGCTGTGAGTTTTCGATTAGATAAAAGATTTTTCTTAGCTCAACTGCTTTAGGTTGTCTACATTCTAAGCAGGAGAAAAAGAGGAGAAAAAGCATGCATATGTTTTAACTTGGATGGATAATTTTAGTCATTGCTAATGCCTGATGTTTGCAAATGAATAAAAACAAGGACAGACAAAAGTAAAAGAATAAAAGCAAAGATGAATAAGCATCAGAAAAAATTAGGTAAAACCAGAAGAAAGAAAAGTCAGTTTTCAAATAAAACTTCTTGCTCCGTAATGAGAAAAAGCAATTTCTGGGGTTTCTGTACAATTGTATTTGTTGAATTTCTTCTTTCTCACAGAAAGCAACTAACAAATAAACAAACAAACAAACAAAAAACATTTGGAAAGGGCAAATGTATCTTGCATTCAAGATAGGAGAGCCAAGATAATTTGCTTTATATGATTGGGAATATTTCATCCCTCTGTTGTGAAGATTATATCCAATAGAAAGGAAGCTTAGAATTTAGACACTCTCCTTTATGTGGCTTGATGGGCCTATAAACATGTCCCATCTACTGTCAATTAGCATGTCCCTACACACTCTAAAACGTGTACAGCTATTTTTTGGTTGTCACATCGCTGATGCTTATAATAAAGCTCTGGCTTCCATTAATTGATTTTAAAAATACTTTTTTGACATCAGAGTTTCTACATCATCTTAATTCTTTTATATTGTCTTCTTAATTGTTTTATATTGTCTTAAGCTTCTGAAATAAAAAAAAAAGCTCTGATGTGTGAGTTAAAACTTGTTTATATTTGTATTTTGTAAAAGGATTAGAGATACTTTAGGAAAAATTAGGGCTCCAAAAGCAAAAGTAATTATGCTGTTGGGGTATGATTAATATTTGTATTTATGCTAACAAAAGTCAACAGGATAGAAAAAAATAGTCTCCATGAAAAAGAGCAACACATTTGTCAGCTTTAAACATATTGAAGCAACTTTGATACCATTTAAATTACATAGCTGCATATAAGATGGTCTGCTTTCAGAGTGTGCCTAAATTTTTATTAACCTGGTTTTTTTTGTTGCTCTTTTAGCAAGATTCCAAAAGGATTGCTTGTTATGGATTTATGCTTTTCATAGGAGTGACATTATTTCATTAATGTCTTATGCATACTGTAGAGAAAGGACCGATTCATCTTACATTAAAATATTTTGAACATGTATTTTCTTGTTTAGACCACTCAAAAGGAAGAAAATTAAATATTACAGTCTCCCTGTTGCTATTTGTCAATAATTAAAATCTTATTTCAGTTTTACAGACATTCATGAGCAGGAAACAAAGATTTACCCAAAGCTGGGTATATTTCTGTTACCTGAGTTCCAAAGAGAGGCAGAAAAGTCTTGCCTCCACCTATGAAATATATACCCTTAAAATATGAATAGGCATATATAGGTGACTCAAACTTGATGTAAAGAACTAGTAACCTTTATTTAAACTCCTCCAGTATTGAAATTAGTGTGATTTTTTCATTCATCTGTTTGCCATCTTTTTTAGTACACTTAAATGCCTTGTCTGTGAACCTAGGAGAAATTTGACTTCTACAATTACCTTGAAAAGTTATAATTTCATGTTAGAAATTTAAAAACAAATGCAGTTCCTTGTGTCAGTGCTGTACTGAATTGCAAATAAAATATTTAGGGAAAATAATAACAAATGTCATTCTTTAGCTCCCATATATACCCTATGTGTTAGAACACTATGCTCCTGTTCTTTGCTTGAATCCATTATCTTGTCCTATTCTGGATATTATATTTAGCATATATCAAGGTAGGGAGAAAAAAGCAAGTATTTAACTTTGATCTGCTTTCTTCTGTACGTTAAAAATGCTGTGAAGGTGAAAAAAAATAAACAAGCAAGATTTAAGAAGCATTAAAAGTGAGATCTTTTTTTACTGTTTCACCAAAACTCTTTGCAAATTCTAACAATTTGCAAAGAGATAAAGATAAAGATGATAAAGACAAATATAAAGATAAAGGAGTGCTTAAAAACAAGGCTAAAATGAATCAGACTTACTTTGTGTGCTGTGATTTATTGGAGAGAAGATTGCTTTTTCTGGGGAAAATTTACATTGAAAATTTGATTATTGCAATGCACAGCATTGCTAATATAGGTTATTGTTCAGGGACCTCCTGCTACAATGACTACTCATGTTTAAGGCAAGGCGTTAGGAACATTCCTGTTGAAATCCCTAGGTGTTATGAGAGTAACACCTTATATGTACATAAGGTAAAACTTTGAAGAGCTCTGTTCAACTTCTGAACACTGTCATTTTTCTTAGTAGAATTACCTTTAGTCATGGGAAATTGAGTGAACTTCAGTATTGAATGAATAGAAAAAGAACAGTATCTTCTGGGCACTGAAAAATTATTTATGTCACAGATGTTCTGAAACAGATTCAAATGTACGTGGAATAGGGCACATTCTACCTCTCCTGACAAGAAAGAGAACAACACATTTGTAAAGATAATCTTTTTTAACCTCAAATATTTTAATGTTAGAATTTATGACCTGATGGCCCATAATAATATTTGAAGTTGTAAGGAAGACAAATTGATCTTAAACCAGATTTGTTCATGTCTGTTTTCTGTTTGTACACAGGTATTTCAGTGTGTGTACATGTAGCTTTTAATAGCCTGGAATTAATTTATTGGCATCCCGTGCTTGAGACCAAATTCACTTTGATGTCTGAGTAACAAAATCTGAGGCTCCATGTTTATTACATTGATCTATCTGGATGACTTGAAAGTATAGTGCTTCATAGGAGCTCTTAGGATTTTGTGTTTATAAAGTGGAATCAGTGGGAAAAGTAAAAATTAAAAAAACACCAAAACCAGCACCAACAGCATAAAATGAAATGAAATAAACTCAATGAGATATAAGAACGTAAGTGACAAGGAGTTAGTCACTCATTATGAGGGCATTTAAAGGAATAGCTTCTCTCACTGGGTCTGTCCATGTTAGAGCATCAAAACGTTCATGCTGACATTTGAGATTGAGGCATCACCTAAAGAGAACAGAATATTGCAGCATCTAGAAAGGCTTACTACCAGCTGCCCTGCTGATTTTAAGTGTATCTTGGCACTTGAATAGACCTTAAAGGCCTCTAACTGGATGTATAAATCAAGTGGTGGCTTTGGCATAGGCTAAGTAATGCCTATGAGTTGTTGCAGTGCAGGATTCTATTTCTTTCCATTCTGAACTGCATTCACTGAATTTGTAGTCTGGGGAGAGAGTGTTCAAAAACCCACCAGCTGTAGTCCTGTTGCACTGTCTAGTGTCAGGGGTAGTAAATAAGAGGGCATTTTCCTTTTTTTTTTTTTTTTTTTTTTGTGTGAGGACATGAAGATATTTTGTTGGGGTTGGTTCTGACAGTTTTTTTGTTTGTTTCCATGACACATGGTTTGCATTGCTGTTTTAAGAGTTCCTGAAGCCAGTGAATCCTTTTTTTATTTTCATTCACAGAGCTTTGCCCACAGAGCTGGTAGCTGTGGTCTTTATGCTGCTTTGCTGCTGCACTGCTTTACATTTATCACTAAGAAGGCTACATGAGGCCAGGTATCTAATTAATGATATTAGGAGGGCACAAGTTGAGGGAGAAAGGAAATGCAGTTTCTGATGAGGTCAGGTTGGTAATTACATCTCGTGTTCTTCTTCAGGCATCCTTGTACTAATCCATGGGAGCAAATCCCATTTACCTATAGGAGAAAGGCAAGTAGAGTCTTGTAAGGGTAAATATTCATGATGTTCACTAAAGTAACACATTTTTTCATACTGTCTAGAAGACGATGTCTGCCTACTAAACAAGCAGCAAATTGTGAGTCTTCTCATGTGTTATTATGGGTAGGAAACCTTCTTTCTCTCAAATTCCAGTTGGTGTTGTCAGCAGTGGGTTCAGACACCATTATGTCACTCTGTGTTCTTCATTTCAGGCTTTTAAGGGAAAAAGGGTAATGGTTTCCAGTTATTTGCATTTGTGGCTGGCTGCCTGTTTATGCTTTGGATATACCTTGGTATAAATGAGAAATGATGTTGGCAAGAGCCTTACCAGAAAAACAAAAAAAAATCCTCACCTCTAAAAGTTATGCTTACATTAAGAAAAGCATTTCAAATGTCCGTACTGGTCATAAATAAATAAGAAAATAAACCTTCACTAAACAGGGTTTTTTGGGGTTTTTTTTGGTTTTGTTTTATAAAAGAATTTCACAGATTTTTACCTTTACAAAATTGAAGATGCTTTAGCAATGCCATTGTGCACACCTTAAGTGTTTGTGATTTTTTTCTTAATTCTCTTCCTTAGCTTAATTTTGCTTGCCCTTTTTTTTTATCATATCACCAAGTGCTCAAAACTTAGAATGTTTTGTGTTTCTTTTTGTGTGCATGAGTGTACTGTTTGTAAGGAGGAGGGGATGTGGCAAGAGAGACAATGAAGGCAACACTGAGATTAGCAAAAGTGACCTGACTTTCCCCTGTGAACAATCACAGATTCCTACATTGCTTATGGAAAGTGTGCGTATGAGGTGATGGTGGCAAAGGTGGGGAGATGCAGGGGGCTTCATTTTAACCAGGAAAATGGTAGAGTGAAGAAGGCATCAACATTCAGAGCACTGGTTACAAATTTGAGCAACTGCTAAGAGACTAACAAGCAGCTTGTGGAAATTGAAGTCAGAATAGAGTCGAGGTCATTATACCCACCCCTTATGAGACAGGCAGAGCTGGTCTGTAACTGGACATGTATGACTGGACTTGCAGCATGAAGCAATGTAGCAATTATTTAGCATTCTGTGCCCTTGTGGCACTGGGAAACTTCCTGCTCTCCAGCAGTCAGGAGAGATGGAAGAGGGCTAAAGGAGTCTGAATGATTTATGTACTGCCTGGACAGATTTTCAGCAAACAAAAAAGTTTCCGATGCCAGGTCTATGCTTCAAAAAGAATTCTTAGTCTCAGTATTGGTATTTTTATCACTGTTGCCATGTTGACATGAAATGAAGTTGTATTCTGTCATCCTGTCTAGATTTCAGGCTAAAGTCTGGTTAGACGTGTTTCTTCTGTCTTAAAAGTATTGTCCTCCTCCTTTCACTCCTACTTCAATTCCTTTAACCCAATTGAAGCTCTACAGCACTTGCATTTTAGCCCAGCTCAGGCACTGCCATATGTTCTTTTCTATGCCTTATCTTACAAAGTTTGTAAACATTTTTTTTTCCCTCTAGATCAAGAAGGTCTGAGCTGTGTCTGTGTTTTGGAAGCAATGCAACATGCAGGAGGGAAGGATGTGTCCTCTTCCCTTCAGGTAAGACATTCAAGGTACCATGAAATTATGTAGGTCATTGCAGGGAGAAGCAGAGCAGACAAAAAAAAAAAAAAAAGAAACAAGGGATAATGCTCATCAGTATCTGGGAAGTAGTGAATATGATAGTGACTTATTGAAATAGAATGAGGAGCTGTAAAAATTGTCAGAGAGACCACCAAAGGATTTCAATGTAGAAAGGTAGGCACAAGAACACAGCTGTAGTTTCATATTTTCAAATGGAAAATTATTTATAGGTAAGAGAGGAATAAAAGACCTGGATTTTGCCCCATTAACCTGGTTGTGTTCACACATTGATGTTTACATTTATAAGACTGACTTTCTCCAGAATTAATTATATGTGGAGACAGTCTTTGATGATTAGTTAGATGGGACTGTAAACAACGTGTTTTAGTGGAAGGTGCCCCTGTCATTGGCAAGGGGTTGGAACCACTTTATCTTTACCATTCTATGATTCTATGATTTACATAGCACTGCAGTCAGTCTGCCAAAATATGATTTGAAAATGGTGTAAGTACCAGTGACAACCTAAAGTGTGTAAACAGGCAGCTTAAGAGGTTTTTGCTGTTGGGAACTCTTTGTACAGCTCAGAAATCAAAGGCCATTCTGCATAGAAGAATTGTTTGTGTTCCATCCTGTTTAAGTTGCAGCCTGCAGGAGCTGGGAGTTTGCTACTTCCCCCTGTGTACCCCTGCTGCTATACAGGCACAGAAACTCCATAGCCAACTGGAGTGCAAAAAAATCCTACCAAAACTATGGAGTAGCAATAAAATAGATGAAGGGCATCACTGATGTCGTAGATTGATGGAGCAGCAAGAGGAATTTGTTAGACTAAGCTGTCAGGAGAATCTGTGAAGTGCACAACTAACCCTTCAAACTACGATATAAAGCAAAGGTATTTTTAAATTCCTGCAGCTCAGCCTGGGAGAAAATTCTTTTGTAGTTCTAACCTGGAGGACCCTGAATGCACGAGCAATCTTGGACAGGCTCAGCTCTGTTTCCTACCTTACATTCTTTCTGTCCTCCACAACTGTGTTTAAATAGGAACAAACAAACAAACAGAAAACCCCAAACCTCATATTTTTCTATAAACAAAGGAAAGGCTACTGTAATTAGCTCATTCATAGGGCAACTATATGACAGGAAATTTAGCTATTTAGGTGTCCTGTTGCCTTGTATTAATTTAATAGATATTCTATGTATAAAATAATATTTTGCAGTATTTCTGTAAGGGAAAGAATCTAACAGACACTCATGAAAAATATATATTTTTAGCTCTTTTTTATCAACTCATGTCTACTTTTTCAAGTTATAGAATACAGAAACAAAACTGAACTCCAAATATTAGCATAATCAGTGATACTATTTAAACGTTCATGGATTAAAAATATTTCAGCTGAAAACTTCTAGGTTTTTCACTTACATTTTTATGTTGTTCAGATTATGACAAGTCAAGAGGTGATTTAATTTAATACAGAAGGTGAGAGGTTCTGATAAGGTGATTAGCTAAGCAACATGGCAAGGCTTGGACAATGGACAAGGAAAAAATACTGGCTGTTTATTTGTAGTTTAACTACAAATGTCTCAGTTCAACTGAGAAAAATATGGAGAAAAGGGAGAGGAAAAGTTTGCAGACAACACCCATGAATAAAAGTTTCTCTTTTCTAGGAACAGAAGTGTAGAAAGCTAGACTAGGAAATAGGGAAGGTCAGGCTATTTCTTTTTAATGATTTCTCTTTGACAAGCTTTACAAGTCCAAGCTAGGACAATTTCAGAGGTCGTCACCTCGAGCTGTCCATCACATCCATTGAGTGGCACTTACAAGTCCCAAAACTGGCTAAAGAGCAGTGGGTCTGGTCCTAAAGTGCTGTGATTCAAAATTTAGCATAATAATGCAAACTAGCATTGATTTTAGTCTGTGTTAATATATTGAACTACCGTGTCTAAGAGCTCTGATTCATGATGATTTTGGGATTTAGCAACCTGTAGGGGTAGAAGTCAATTCAGCAATCCTCGCTGAGAGCAAGGAGAGGCTAAAAAATCCCTTTAAGATATAAAATTGGTTGATCTGTGCAGCCAGAGTAACAACAATAATAGTCCCTGTGGGCATATAGAGGTGCTTTTGCTGGGAGTATGAGCACGGCGTCACATTTTGGTGGCTCACTCGCTTTGTTAGTCCTGCATACATTGATCCACTGAACACCTCCTTTTCCTTTTCCATTCTACCCAATTGCTTTGAATTGTTTTCTGGATGTGTTGGTGGCATCATCATGAGCATTGCAGTGGCTAGGTCATGTTTTACTGTGAGCATACAATCTAGAAAACTCTGGTTAATTAAACAATGCTCCTCTCATTACCAGTTGATAAACAGCTGGTTTCAGGCTCAGGCTGGCACAGCATTCCTGGGCATATGCAACACTATATAACAGGCAGGGAAAGGTCTCAAAATCGTAACTTATCCACTTTGTTCCAGACAGAGCTGCCCTGAATATGTTTCATACAATATATACAGCTGGCATTTCTGTATTTACAGGCTTCTGGGGTTTGTGTGGGCTTGTGGGCTTTAATAAAACCCAGTGTTATGAAAGGTAATACATTAGAATATTCAAAAACAAGAAATTCAAAAGTTTACCTTTCAACCATAATGATAAAGTACTGTTTCCACCATATAATAAATTTAAATGGTTGGCATATGTATTTTTGTAAGGAATAATTTTAAGCAAAAAAGACACTTAGATGTGTGTTGTTGAAATCTCAGCAAAACATGTCATACTTTACTTTTCTGTTTGTTTTTGAAGACTAAAATTAAGTAGACAACTATGAAGTTAAAATACTGATAGTTTACCTTCTGTACTACTGACACTGGAAGGATTTTTTGTTATTTTGATACAAACCTGCATCACAAGTGACATTGAAGTGAGGAGAGCAGTATCACTTTTTAAATTTTATAATATATAAAGATGGACTAAAAATACTGACAGTGTAACACCTTTTGTTTACAATACAAAGCTAAACACATTTGTCTCACCCACCTGAAGTATTTCAGAGAATATGAAGGGTTTTATTGCTGACAGATTCAGAAATATTTCTGAAGTGAACATCAGAACAGACAAACCCTCAGGCTGAAGTAGGTGAATAATTAAGTAAGAATGTTCTCATTACTCTCTATAGGCCATGAAGCTCCTTCTTGAGGCTTGAACTCCCCTTGTGTGTCATCATCATGAAGCGACCATAAACTTCAAAGGGAAACCATAAGAAACCCACATCAAATCTAACAGTGAACTTTGGCACATAGAAAGTGGGAAAATTGGTCAGAAGTATAATTGCAGCTTACAGAATGTAACACTCTATTGACTGAAGACCAATAATTTTTAATTTTTTTTTATCCAAAGGTCAAAGGGAATTTTTCTTGGTTTTTTTGTTTATTCACCAGAAAACTCTTAATTTTGTAGAGAAGATATTCCTTGGAAAGGCTTGCCTTTGATTTTCTGATCAGCTTTTTCGCATATCACTTTTCTGTAAGTTTTTTTGTTCATCTTAGTCACCAAACTGCAGTGACAAAGAACAAGCTCCTTCACACCTTTGCTCTTATTGATTTTTCCAAATGCACTTTTTTGTTGCTATCTATGACAGAAACTATGCCTTTGCAATAATAAAAAGAAAAAATTCTATTTAGAACATGCTAGATAGTTTCTAATGTGGAAAAACTGCAGAAACACTGGACTAATAGGATCATATTCACTGAAAAAAACACTCCCAGGTCACTGAGATTTCTTATTGAAGATTTCCTTGCATTGAAACATTCACAGTTTTTCCCCTGCATGGTCTGGCACTTTTAATCAGAAGTATCACTACAGCTGCAATTAAATTGGAGCTATATAAGCCCATGCTTATTTCAGAATTCATATAGAGAAAATCTCTTCTCTTTCTTGCTTATGAAAGGTGATCATGAAAAGTCCTGCAAGGCTCAGAACTCCGAAGCAAATAATAAAAAGAAAATTTAAAACATTACCTTACAATTTTTGGTAAGGCGATGTTAGGGAAGAGTGGGTTTTTTAAAGGGATTGTTTTTTCCTAATGAGAAATTTCTCCTATCGATTTTGAAATTAATATTTTGTACTTTTTTTTTCTTTTTATTGAAAGAAAAAAAATATTAATATTCTCATAAGTAGGGCACCATCATTTGTTTCATAATACTTTACATTTATGTTTTCCAAATCAGTTACCTCAGAGAGTGAGCATAAATATGTAGGCTTTGAACAGAATGGCCAAAATAGAGTAAAATTACCTTTCAATAATTCATTTGTATAATTACACCCTCAGGCTTCTTAAATTATGGCAGAGACTCATTCAGGAGCTGATATTAGCTTAAAGAGAAGTGCAGTTTCTTACTCCTCTGAGAAACTCTGATTTTAAGTCCAGAAAAAGGGGTAAAGAAATTTCTTTTGGAATTTGGAGGAACAAGAAGGAATTCACTAAATCTGAGAAATGTGATATGTGCCAGATATTTGCTTTTATAGGAATCCTTGACATTCTGGTAAGGAAGGTGATTACAATATATTAAAAAAATACACATCTTCCATCTTCTGATGTAAAATTTGCTGTTGCTACTTCTGTTTTAATTCAACTGAAGTACTTGTATGCTAAATGAAAGTTTGTATACCATTTCTGAACATGAATATGTGTTTTTGTTCTGGAATGTAGAAATAGAAGACAGGGATTTCAAGAGAAAGTAGAGATTTCTGCACATGTGCTCTGGAAGATGCTGAAGCATAAATAATGCTTTCTGTTGTCAGCAGCCACTGTAAAGTAAAAGCTGTATGCTTAGCTTCTGTTAACATGTGCAGTGTAGATGTTCTCTTTTTGCTCTTATTTGTTGCTTTGCTTTTTAATTTTTGTGATGATCACTTAGTATACAATTCAATTTATGTTAGGAGAACTCCAAAGAATTAAGAAAGGTTTTAAAAAGTTAATGAAGAAATACTGCACTTTATCAGGTCAGGTATTTGGTTTGGATTTTTCCTTATGTAAACCCTTGTAATGCACTTTTTGAATGTTCATCTGTACCAAAACCTGGGCTTTTTTTTTTTTTGTCTGCATATAGATAATATGACCATGACAAAATACATTACCCTGACTTCAATGTACAGCGCTTGTATGATACTGAATGACAGTCAGTGTGCCCTGTGACTAAATTTGGCTGGATGTCTCCAGAGAGCCACTGCTTGTCTGTGAAAAGTTGAACATTTATATATCTATTCATACCATTCTTTAAAAAAAACACTTTTGTACCCCAACTATGAAGGGAAAAGGCTATTTAGCTATTCTCTTTCCTTCCTAATTCATCCAGCAGAGCAGTTTACTTTATTAATTATTCATTACAAGGAAATCAACCATGACTTTGAAACTTAAAGAGTAGGAAAAATGTGATGTCAAGTAACTTGTGAGCAGAAGGTTCAGGGCCTATCAAATGAAACATTATATAGTAAATTAAGTCTCAAAAGGTGAAAGTTCTTCAGATGGAAAGAGCAATGATAAATTGTTTTAAGCAAGAACATAATACCAGGGTCTTCTAATAAAAAGTTCTGACCCATGAATGTTCAACAATCTGCTGATCTCAATTGAGTGGAAAGATTGCCAAATTTAAAATGCACTGGCCAGGTGATTTAGTCTGATTTCTAGCACATACACATGGTGGAAATAACTCTATTAGCTTCCATATTTATCAAAACTGTGCTTTACAAGACTCTTCTTCAAGGATCTGGAGCAAAACTGCTACCATAATATGCTTTTAAGAAGCACATTAGCACAATTGCAAAATGGCTGCAGCAAAAATATTGAAGTTCAATACAAAGGAAAAGATACATTTAATTGTGGTACAAAATATGCCTGCTGCAGCATTTTGTCTGTAAAGGTGATGTTTAGTTGACTGGTTTTGCTAAAATGCAATAATTCTATTGCATTTTTTTTTTAAAGGAGGGGACTTTTTACAATAGAAACATTTAGGTTGGATAAGACCTCTAAGATCATGGAGTTTTACCATTAACCCAATACTGCTGAGTCACCACTAAACTATGACCCTGAGTGCCACATCTACATTCCTTTTAAATACCTCCAGGGATGGTGATTTTACTGCTTCCCTGGGTGGCCTGTTCCAATACCTGACAACTCTTTTAATGAATAAACTTTTCTTAACATCCAATCTAAACTTGTGTTAACTTCAGGTAGTTTCCTTCCATTCTCTCACTGGTTATCTGGGAGAAGAGCCCTATCCCCACCAGGCTTCACCGTCCTTTCAGGGAGTTGTAGAGTCTTCCTGAGCCCTCTTTTTCCAGACTAAACAGCCCCAGCTCCTTCAGCCCCTCCTCATCAGACTTGTGCTCCAGACCCTTCACCAGCTCCATTACCCTTCTCTGAAAATGTTCCTGCACCTCAATGTCCTTTCTGTAGTGAGAAGCCCAAAACTGGTGTGGCCTCCTCAGTGCTAAGTATAGAAGGATGATCACTGCCCTGGTCCTGCTAGCCACACTGTTCCTGATACAGGCCCAGGATACCATTGGCCTTCTTGGCCACCTTGACATGTGCTGGCTCATGTTCAGCCACTGTCAACCAGCAGCCCCAGATCCTTTTCCACTGGGCATATTTCCAGTAGCTCTTCCCCAAGACTATAGTGCTACATAGATTGGCAAGTAAGGAAAATAATACAAAATTCAGCTGACAGTTGATAAAATGAAAATATTTTTTTACACGTGAAAGTTAAATTTATATTTTTAGTTGCTTTGAGTGAAGTATGATGAAATGAAATGAAATGAAATGAAATGAAATGAAATGAAATGAAATGAAATGAGCCCAGACTCAGTGGGCTTTTTCCTAGCCCGAAGGTATTCTTAGCATTTATGTTGACATTTGGAATAGCTTTAGACTTTTGCAAGCCATGTAACAATAACCTGTAAAGATGCTGTACTAGCATATTTTCAGTTAACCATGAAGTTAGGCACTGAAGTGTTTATGAAGAGCATTCTTCCAAAATCAAGGTATGCTGAACCT
>VZRH01004968.1:576285-613748 GCA_013397555.1 Urocynchramus pylzowi | reverse complement strand
GGGATGGCCAGGGGATGTGTGAGGGATGGCGAGGGCGGGAGGTTTGCGAGGGGTCTGTGCGCTGGGGGCTGCAGGGACGGGGATTGTTGGTGGTCTGTGCTCTCGGAGGCTGCGATGTGCCTGTGCACACCTGGGGGAGCCGTGCCCACCGTGCCCGGCCACCTGTGCACGTCCCGCCGGGCAGCGGGCTGGGCACGCTGGGGAGGGCAGCGTGCAGGTGGGGCGTGGGCACTCAGGTGTGCGGGCTCTGCAGCACACGGTGGCCGCTGTGGGGGCTGGCCCTGTCCCCCCGGAGTGGGCACTCAGGTGTGCGGGCTCTGCAGCACACGGTGGCCGCTGTGGGGGCTGGCCCTGTCCCCCCAGCGTGGGCGCTCACCCGTGGCCGCGTGGGGGAGGCAGGAGCGAGCACAGCACACAGCAGCAGCTGCTCGGGCACACACACGGAGAAGTCATCATGCAAACATGGGCTGGCACAGCCTGAGGTGTGGCTGGGAGGGAAGGGTGACAGTGATAGAATGAATTGAAAACGGATGCTAATTCCTGCAGAAAATCCCACTCAAAGACAAGCATTTTACTTTCTTCCAGCACTTTCACTCTCTTTCTTATTACACTTGAGCAGCTGTTGTCCTCCAAAACATTATTTTGTGACAGAATTATAACCTCCCCACATTTTTACAGTACTTGTGACAGTAAATGTAGCAGCCATGGCGTGTAGTCTAGTTAGCTGTGCTGTAAAACCCAGAGATTCCATGTGGGCCCCAGGGTTATGTGCAGAAGCCACACTGGATCCCAGTGCTCCCAGTCAGCCTAACACAGTGCCCAACACCTGCATGGCCTGCTGGTGAGAGCAGCTGCTGGTGTTAGCCTGTGGTGTGGCACAGAAGATGAGCAGGACTGCACATGGAGATGTTTCTGCAGCCATCTGACTGGGACACACAGGGAGCCACGAGAACATGTATTGTTTTTCATCTCTGGAGATGGGAGTTTTGGCTTTTCAGATGCCCTCAAACTTACACACACAAGCCCAAGCAGAACAGAAGCTGGTGTGACCCTCTCCCAAGTCCTCCATCACACCACATGTCTTTGTGTGTCCTCTCTCATACCTAGATATTGCAGAGGCTCATCTCTTCACCACACCACTACCACACCATGCCATGTCCCTGCCCCCAGTCCCCCCCAAGCTCACAAACTCTGATCTGTGCATTTAGATGCATTAAGGCAGCAGTACCCAGACAAGGCCAAATGTCCCCTTGCCCCTGCTGTGCTGGGTGTGCAGTGCTTGCCACCATTGGTGCAAATGCCCTTGCTCTGGTTGCATGGACATGCTAGAAAAGTAGAAAAGAGGGGGAATGGTTGACACAAGTATGATATGTACATGTCCATGTATGTGTTAAGACAAATAGTATTTAAGCCAGATAGTAAAAATGTGGTGGCTGATTTTTTTTTTTTTGTGGGCAACACACCCTGCCTGGTGTGCTCTTGTTTATTTGCTGGGCCAGAGGAGTCATGTCTTGTGCCAAAATAGGGATGCAAAAGGTCCCAAACAGCCTCCACACCATTATTTGACTGTAAGAGATTCTTTTTCTGAAACATAGGTGAGGTAGGGGTAGTAGCTGAACTGAAACTTGTTCCTGAGTTTAGGGGAAGAAATAAAACAAGTGAAAAAAACCCAATGTTGTAGGATTTGTGTGACAAGCCACAAAAGATGCAAGTGGACTAGCTGAAAAAAAGAAGCCATAGATGGAACATAAATTTTCCACACAAATTAGCACATACTTACTTAATAATGAAAGAATAGAACTGGGGCACAAACAGCTACTCTAGTCAGCTACCTTAGGGAGAAATCCAACAAATGAAGGTGCTACGGAACTTGAGGGACTCTGGAGACATCCCTCTTGGATTTGCTGCCTTTTAGTCACCAGCTTGAGTTTAATAGTGACTGTGCTGCTGAGCAAGCCTGTGGCACCTGTGCTCCACCCAGGAGAGCAGGGCTCTTCACCTCTGCAGGTTGTGAGGGGGCAGTTGTACTTCAGTCTCATGGAGCTCTCCCGAACAGGACCTTTTTTAAAATTGTTTTTTGGCTCTCCTCTGCCACCAAAACCAGCTTTTCTTGGTAGTCAGCATGACTTCTTTCTTCCAGCAGGATCAGTTCCAACATAAAACCTCATCTCCATCTCCACACTGAGGCACACAGACGTATAAATGTACATGCAGAGGTGTGTGCATGCACACATGCACGGGCACCTTGTGTGCACATACACACGGCGAGCCTGCATTTACAGACCCACAGCCAGGTGCACCTCCCTGACCAGCGACAAAGAACAGGCTGCCGAGGCTTGGGGTTGCAGGGTGAATTTAAAACAGCATCACTGCCGTTAAAGCCATCCAGAAAAGGGAACCCATAAATGAGAGGATGAATGAGAAGGTGTCAGGAGTGTTAGTGTTTAATATTCCCGGAGCGAGGCTGCATTATTTGTTGCTGCAGCAGCGCGCTCCTCCCTGCCCCCTCTGACGGAGCCTGCGGATGCGCACGCACACACGTGCAACTTCATTTCCCACCCTCATGAAAAATCAGCCTCCCTGGCATACCCTGCACCCTCACCCCATAGGTGTGCTGCCAGAGGGTGTAAGTGCCACAGCAAAGCCTTCCTGCACCCCGATTCAGAAAGAAATGATTACACTGCAGCCCCGGGAGGGAGGGGAGGTGCCTGCTGGTTGGGCCCATGTTTTATTGATCGCACCACGGTGATGAATCACCTCCCGTGGAGCTGGTGTCTGCTGCAGACAGGTACTGGCCACTGAGCAGAATTACAACGAGTCCTGGCATCTCAGGGCCACCACTGGGAAGGCGGTGGAGCGGGCAGGTTTGGGGGTGGTGACCAGGGGCTGCATCTGCAAAGGTGTGAACCATATCCCTGCACTGGAAGGCCAGCAGCTCCCAGCTGGAGGCATGGCAAGGGCTGGGATGTGGTCAGCAGCCAGGGTTGAGCCTTCCCGCTTGCTTCAGGCCCTGTTCCTCCAGCGTGGGTGTTGTTTAGGGAGAGCCACATGCAATTGGAGTGTGAGGCTGAGGGAAGGAGGATGCTGATCAGCTGGCAGGGAGGAGAGGGAGGCTCACCAAGGTGGGAAGGCAGCTATGCCCTGCAACCCAAACCCACCACCACAGGAGCAGCCTGGGACTGAAGTGCTGTGTTCCTGTGCCACCCCCATCTCACCCAGCCTCGTGTAATCTTGTCTTCTTTTCTCTCCCTTCTCGCACCCTGCAGGACCCGGCACAGGGAGAGTAGACAACGGCTCCATGAGTTTGGCCGTCCCACTGTGGCTTCTGGCAGCGTCCCTGCTCTGCCTACTCAGCAAATGTTAATACAAATCAGAATTAAAATAATAATATTAATAATAATTAAAAAACAACACGACAACAACAACAACAACACACAAAACAAAACGCGTTATACAGGAGACAGAGCGAAGAGAGGGGAGAGAGAAAAAAGAGGGGGGGAGAGAGAGAGACGACTGTTTCTTTCACAACTTTNATTAATAATAATTAAAAAACAACACGACAACAACAACAACAACACACAAAACAAAACGCGTTATACAGGAGACAGAGCGAAGAGAGGGGAGAGAGAAAAAAGAGGGGGGGAGAGAGAGAGACGACTGTTTCTTTCACAACTTTTGTGTGTTCAGGAGCGAAGAGGGGGGAGAGGAAAAATTACAGCAAAGAAGACTCAGCAACATTTAATCCAAAACCTGAAAAGCCGGCTGTCAAGTCATCGACTGCCTAGGAGGCAACACAAAGCAAGCGAGAGAATGGGGCACCAGCAAGGATCGTGTCGCCAGAGGATGCTGCAATGTAAACAATCCAACGAAACCTGCAAACCAATCAAAAAGAAGATCCCTTTTCTTTTCTCTCCTCCTTCCTCTTTTCCATACTCCCTCACTTTCCTTCCTTCCTCCTCTTTCTTTCTTTTGCAGAAAGAGGTCTTTGCTTCGGTGTCTATAGCCATTTAACTTTTTGGATGCCCTGGGTCATTTTTGTGAGCTAATGCTCAGCCAGTTCATACTTTTAAAAACAAATTAAAAAAAAAAAAAAAAAAAAAAAAAAAAAAAAAAAAAAAAAAAAAAAAAAAAGAGAAAAGAAAAAAAAAATAACAGCCACAAACCAGAGCAAGTCACCTGAAGCTCTCTGCACACTGGTGTCCTGTGAAGACCCCCTTCCTCTCTTCCTCTCTTCACTTCACCCTGCGCTCATGTGCACCCAGCCCTTGCTAAACACCTTATTTCCTGTCCCCTTCTTCATGCAACATCACCCCCACAGGCCTGATCTAAAGCTGTGTCAACTCTACTGAAAGCCTACTTTTCTTTTTTTTTGTTTTAAAATCCTCTTTCTTCCCCCCTCTCAATTCAACCAGGTGTCTTTCTCTTTCTCCTGTGTATGCCTGCGTGCGTGCGTGCATGCATGTGTGGGTCTTGCTCCGTCTTCACTCTTTTTCTCTTTCTCTTGCTCTCTCTAAGCATGCAAAATGAACAGTCCATGTGTACATATGCTCATCCTGTTGTAGATAATGTCCTGCCTTGTAAGTGTGAGACAAGATGCAGAGAGATCACTTAGGCAGAGAAGAGAGGTTAGGAGAGAGGGGCAGCTGAAAAACAGGTTCACATTGTGTCCCCTCTCCTGTGCCCTCGCTGGCTTTTTGTCTTCTGGCCACCTTGCTTGCAAGAGTCAGTCTGCACCCTTGTCTAGGCTTTTTCTCCTCTCCTACTTCCAACCTGTTTGGCTCTCAGCCTGCAAGCACCAGCGTAGCAGCTCTTGCTATGCATGAGTGCTTGCACACACGCATGGGGCTGTGCACTCATGTGCAATTGTCCAAGCAAGCAGAAGAAACCAGGACTGGCCTACAACACTATGGACTGAAGAGTGCAGTTGCCATTCCTCCTGGGGATGGGAGGCTGGGCCGGTGGGATGTGAGTGATGAGACCTTGGACGTCACCAAGCAGCCATTCCTTTTAGGTACAGTGTGCATAGGAACGATACCTCAACATGAAAACCACAATCTGGTCATTCCTAACCATTTTGGTAGACATGCAAAAATAGAGCCAATACCCTTTTTTGTTGCTTTGTTGTTTCTGTTCTTACTGTCCTCCCTGGTATAAAAGGAAATGTAGGCTGTGTAAGGGTGAGTGTGTGTGTGCATGTGTGTGTCCTGTATACCACTACTATTACAAAACTCACTGCAAATTCCACATTTGAAAGAAATTGGGTCAGAAAATGTCCAGGACCTGTGAATGTAAGAAATAAAACAAATGTCAGGTCCAAAATCCTGGGCTTACAAAGAAGGAGCTTAAAATAATGCAGCGAAGAAGTGGGCAGCACAATTTCCCTGCTCTTCTCTTATCTCGAGAGTGCTGGTCTTGCTGGAGAGTGCCCCTCACTTCCCATGAGGCAGAATCACATACAGAGGTGCCAACAAGAGAGGCTTTAGTGGTTCCCAAGTGAGGAGGTGAGAAAAAGCTGTGAGAAACAGGACTGAGAAAATGCTGGGCGGGGGCTGGAATTTGCCACACCAGCACAAGGTCTGCTGCAAGAGCCAGAGCCAGCAAGAGCTGCAGGGCCTGTGTGTGGGTCGGGGCAGTGGGGAGAAGACTCCTGTGTCCCCTGGCCCATCATGAACCATAGCATCCACCAGCAGCAAAGATGATAAAACACAGGGTTTATCAGGTAGGCCTTTTTTGGAGAGAGGGATGTGCAGGGGAGAGTTTGATTTAGCCCAGAGAATGGGAGTGACCATCCCACGACATCCCCGAGTGTTTTACAGGCGCTCAGCCACTCCGCTTTCAAGCAGCAGCCGGTTTGCTCCTCTGTCCTTGCCCTAGGCACTGGGGCAGTGACAGCACGCTTGGCAGCCGTGCTCACATGCAGGCAAGGGGGGAAACAGCTTGGCCTTGCAGTGTGCGGGAGGGGATAGCCGCCAGGTGGTCCCTTGGCAGGAAGGAAAGTGGGAATTGCCGCCTGCGAGCCCGTCCCCACCTTTGTGTGGGTGGGGCACGGTCCGGCTCTGCCTCGCACTGCGGCGCTGCCGGCGCTGCTGAGCTCAGCTCCTCCAAGAAGCAGCAGGCACGCAATTAAGCAGGCAGTCAAGGGCTCCTCCCAGGCAGCCAGAAGTGAAAGGAAATTTATCAATGAGACACATGAGAGGGTGAAGTTTGGGCATTGCAAGAGCTGCTGTGGGATTGGATGGTGGTAATTTATGCTCCTCCAGACCCCAAAGCCATACCTGCAAGACGGTGCAAGTTGCAAGTGGGCAACTGGTGCTTGAAATCCACCCAAGGCATCCAGGGATGGCTCCCTTCCTCCAAAATAGGGCAGTCATTGATGGGACTTGGGCATTTCTTTTGGAGACTGGTGTGTGTCAGCCCACAAAAAAAATGCCCTGCATCCTTCAGAGCATTCAGCTGTCCCAGTCCTTGTGCCTAACCTTCAGGAGTGCCATCAAATTCAGAGTCTCAGTAACAAGTCCAGATTTTCTGCTGCGGCAGGCCTCCTCTTTCCCCTTGTACAGCTGTGAGCTGATCCTGGTCCCAGAAGCCAGGTCTGGGAGCTGCACCCCTTCCTGCACACTGGCACGAGGGAAAACACCACAGTGCTCTTTCTCGGGGCTGTACCTATGCCTGGATTTGTTTCCACAGGATTTATTTGTGTAAAAAGGTGGGCAGACTGCAGTGTCCTGCTGTGACAGGCTGTTCCTAAGGGCCGAGTCGAGCCCACTTTAGGTTCTTTGATGTCAACCCGGTTGCCATGGTAGCACCTGTCCCATGTGTTCTCTGCGTGTGTTTTTGTCACCATGGGGTCACTCCTAGGCACTGGGGTCACACACATCAGACCCCTACGGTGTGATGGCGGTCATCAAGTCCCAGCACCTCATTATCTCATGTCTGTTTTTGTTCAAAGGAGTTTTGAGGGGATGGTTTTTTTAGATTTCAAGGCATATGGTTGAAAGGGAATCTCATTAAAAGCAGGGCATCCATTTTTTTGAAGCCATCTGCCCACTAGTGGTGGAAATATCCCCAGCCCCAGTGCTGGGATCTGGTCTTTCCTGCAGGCCCTGGGCAGATCTTTGCCTCTGTTGCATGGCTGTGAAACAGGGTGAAAGCCAGTTAATTGTAGACCTCTCTGGGAAAATTCACCAGCACTAAGTATGCCTGTTGTGTGCAAAAGTGCTGGGAATCCCACTCCTGGCAATGTCTTTTCCTAGGGAAATTGTGGGTAGGTCGAAGCTTGATTTTCTCCAAGAATCTAATCCTGTGAGCTGCAGTGTGCCTCACAGGGTGCTGTAAAAATCCCCCTGTTTCTCCTGAACTCAAACTGAACTCAAGCTCTCCTGAACTTTGGGGGACTGCTCAAAGCACCTGTTGGGAGGTGAGCCCAGATGAATATAGGAAACACAGGCAAGGTCTAATGCTTTTTCCCATTCTTTCTCCCCTCCATCCTCTGATGTAGATATTGCAATGGCTTCTCTCGTGTCTCAGGCCCTTCTCTCTGAAACTCTTTCTCCTCATCATCTCTTTTCCCCGTTTGCATTGCTATCTTTCTCATCACCTCCCAAAAAGCTGTGTTCTTGCTTCCTGCTGCCTCTCAGCTGGTTGGGGACCAGGGAAGGTGGGTGTTTGGAATGGGACACCAGTTCCTTGAGCTTGTCGGTGTAATTGTGTTTGATTGATGGAGATTTAACATTTAGTGTTTTAAAAAGATATGAACAAAATGGACAAAAAAAAATTGTATTTCTTCCACTGGTTTGTAAATATTACAAGAGTTACATGAGATGTCTGGTAATGTCAAAGCAGAGGAACAAAAACTTAGAATTCATATATGGCCCCATAATTGCTAGCAGATTTCTAACCCTTTTCGGATGACCGAGAGGAGGGGTGAAGGCAAGTCTTTCTGAAAGGAACTGGGCAGGGGAAATGCAGCCACCCCGAGCCACATGAACTCCCATGCATGGCTGTAGCATGTTGCTTGGAGCGTGTGCCTGGTCAGATGGAAAACGAAGCAAACGCCTGTCTCTGAACGGCTGGGAAGGGCGACGTGGGATGCTCCAGCCGGCCGGCCGACACCTGTACCTGGGCAGTTGTGTCCATTTCTGTTTGTTTGCAGCCCCGCACTCGCGAGCTCGCCGCTCAGTGATGCACCCTCTCCTCCTCCCCCGCCCCCGCTTTCTTCACCAGTGAAGTTGTGTCGCCCCATGCTAGCCCCGAGTGCATGTGAACGTGCCATTCATGGAGATCTCATTGGTGACATGCATTGTGTCAAGAGTTAGTCTTTGTCTGCACATCTTTCCCACACCACTGACTGTTCGCCACTCGGGCAGATCGCTCGTGCGCTGCTGCTTGCCTCACTTTTGGTCAAAGAACATCCAAGCCCCACCAGCTCTTCTTAGCTCCAGGTGCATCCAGACCATGCCCCCAGGCCACCTGTCTGGGCAGCCCCGTTCTGAAAGTCCGGGCACACAGCATGGATAAAGCCACCATCAAAAGCCATGTGCTCTCCAGGCTGAGTGGAAGCTACACATCTGGAAGGAATTTGGGGGAGCAGCGGAAAGTCCTCATGAAGCAAGAGGATCTGGGAAGTCGGAGGAGTTATGCTAGAATCCTTCACAGACTCACCAGCAGATGCTGTTTCAGCTCAATTTTTGTGCAGTGTTTCATCATTTTGCCCTTCCCTGGTGAGGGAACCTTTGGGCACAGGGAAACACCTCTTCTCCTCCCAACTCCTCACACCTCTGCTTCCTCTCCTCCAAGCAGACTGGCCTGCAGCCTAAATCATCATGGTGCTTGATGTGATGTAGCAACTGACATGGGGGATGGCTGACCAAGACAGTATGACAGAGGAGGTGCCAGGGGGGTGAGCAGTTCTCTCTCTTTCTCTCTCTCTCTCTCTCTCTCTCCTGATGTTGCACAATCTTACTGCTTCTCTGACTCAAGGACACAAAATTTCTTGAATTAGGGATGCCAGGAGCAAACTGTCCTATGGGAAGAGCAAAACTTGAGGCAGGGAAGTGATGGAGAAGCTGGATGGTAATTTCAAAGATGTGATGCCGGTGGAAAAGGGTAGGGATGAGTGCTGTCCATCATCCATGCGCAGAACTCTCAGGTTCACCAGCGAGGAGACCATGGCCTCTCAACGCTAATCTTAGAGTGGCTTCATTTCCAGTGGGATGCCCAGAAGATGATTTTTTTTAATTGCATGACTCTGCTGACTAAGAGCTGCATCACACCACTAAAACCTCTTTCACTTTTCCTTCTTGTAACTTGCTAGAACAGTGATCGGGCAGCTCCCACAGCCCCCAAAATTTTGCCTAATGGTTGGCTTCCATTAGGGCAACATATGGTGCTTGCTTGTTGGCTCACTCGCTGTAACGGGGAGCAGAACTCATCTTGGTGAGAGTGCCTCGGTAGGGTCCTCTGTACCTCTGTGGGTCAAGGTGATGGAGTGAGGCAAGGAGACCTCCAAGGCAGGCCTTGGGCAAGAGGAGCAGCTCTCCTGATCAGCCCAGGCAGGTGGGAAGCAAAGGGTCCTTCACTTGCTGCAGGCTTGGGCTAGCTGGTGCCACAGCAACTCAGACTGCCCTGCAAGCCTTGTAGAAGGGCCCAGGCAGTGGAGAAGGAGGGGGCAGTGACAGGGGGACATGACTGTAGCACAGGTGGTGGGGGCTGCATGAGCAGCAGGGCTCCTTGGGCAGCATAGCCGGGGAAGGGGCAGAGATGGCATCCCAGGAGGGCCCTTCTTTCCCTGCCTGTCCTCATGGTGCATCAGGAGCTCCCTCCTGGCCCCCCAGGGCATGCTTACCGTGCAGCAAAATAGGCCTCGGTGAGTAAAGCAGCGTGGCACCACAGTGGCTCCAGCCGTGTTCTGAGGAGAGACGTGTGGATGTTTCTGTATGTAACAGAGGGGTCATGGGTGGAGACGAGGAGCAAGGCCTACCTAGGAGCCAGCCAGTGGGGAGAGCCCATCCCAGGCAGGGCTGTCCTTCTCCAAGATGGTGACATTTGCTCCCCATTCGGCCACACACAGGCGCATACGCACACGCCCGCCAGCTCCACGGCGCACATGCTACAGGAGCGCTCCCGGGGCGCTCTCCTTCCCCACGCCCTCCACCACGCACAGCCAGGCAGGAGCTCAGCCACCTGCTGCTGGCAGGGGCTCTGTCTGTGACACACAGCTACGCTGTGACCTCCTGAGGAGCCAGAGAAGGCGTAGGCATGCCTGTGCCTGTGCCTGCGGGAGCACACGTGCGTGCCAGGAAAGGGAGGAGGGGGCACAGAGCAGGAACCTGCCTCTGCAGTACCACCTCCCAAAATCATTCAACCTTCCCAGCTGGAGCCAAGATTCATCCTCTAGACCTTGAGAATGAAGGCCAGTCCCTTCTTCTTGCTACACGGTGGGGTGGTTAGAACTCTCCTCATTAACAGTGTTATATACATATAAATATATATATATATCTATATCTTTATATATATTTTTCCCCAGCACTGTAGACATGAGCTGAACTTCTCTTTAACGAAACGAGAAAATGGCCATTTTATTTTTTGCCATTGTTTTGGTTTTGAAACTAGCTCTGTGAAAGAAAGTTTTAAAAGCGCAAGTGTGTGTGTAAAAGAACCAATCAAAAAAAAAAAAAACTAAACAACCCAACAAACAAATGAACAAAACCCAGTGATGGAATAAAAAAAGAAGCTTTTTATTTTTTCTTTTCTCAATGTATTTAACTTCTGTTATCTCGTTTCTGTTTCTTTACATGTATGAATGCTCTGCTCTTCTGTGATCTTAAAAAAAAATACAAAAAAATACAAAAATTAAATAAACGTGAAAAGGAGGTAATGTTTCTTCATTTCCCCTCCCTTCCTTGCATACTCTGGCTTGTCTCCTCTCTGATGATGTCTAGTGGTGACTTTCCAGCCCACAGGGGGAATGTGGGCCAAGATACCCCTTCCTTCGCTTTCCTTGGAGGGGCAAGGTGGTCCAGGGCTGCAAGGGGGGCAGGGGCCAGTGGCTTGGGGCTGAGGGTGCTGTGTCACCCCAAGCAGTCTGACCCCTTCAGTGCAGTGCCTGAGGATGAAGAGAGCAGGCTGGCTGGAAATAGATGTGACATGGGGCTCCCAGGAGGAAATGCCACAGACAAAACTGCAGTGCACACCCCTGAAGTCAGCACTTGCCTTCAGCTTCTTGTTTGGATTGGGTTTTTTTTAAATTAATTAAATTGCATGATTGTATGTGTGTGCACAGCTAGAGGTTGGGATCAAGGCTGCAGTCCCAGGAGGGGAAGAACAAGGAAGCTGATGGAAGGAATGGGCTGAGGCTGAGCTGCTTAGGTAAGCACAGGACAAGAACACCAAAAGACAGAGCATGATGGTGGAGATGGTGGAGAGAGAGAAGGGGGGGTGGTGGGGAAGGAGGCAGGAAATGCTGGCCAGAAAACAGCAGGATGCAGCACTGCAGAGGCCAGGTTTTATGAGAAGGTGGGAGGGGGGAAGCAGGGGAATGGAGAGGGCATGGGGCTTGGAATGAGGGCAGCCAGGCCAAGGGGATGAGGAGGAGCAGGAGGTTTGTGCCATGGTCACAAGCAAGCATGAAAGGAATAGGTTAGAAGGGAGCCAGAATAAGAGGGCAGCAGAGAAGACTGGGCAAGTTTACAAGCAAACACAGCCAAAGTGGTGAAGAAACCAAGAAGCAGCAGAAACCTGGTCAAAGGAGAAAGCAGCACCTGGGCAATTTAAATTTGAGGGCTGGACAACCCAGGAGATCTACAGCCAAATTACTATAATGGGGGTGTGTCATGTAAATGCCACCTGACTGTCATGGCCTGGCATCACTGTCCTTTTCCCAGTGGGAGAATCTCTATTTCCTGATGCCCCCCAAGGACAGACCTAACTGTGCTACTGCACAGGGCAGCATGTGCCTGCACCCAACACCAGGGCAGCAGCACGAGGCTGCACATGGCCAGGCTCAGCCTGGGGTGCAGGAGAGCCTGGCTGCAGCTCTGAAAGGGAGGTGGCTTCATCCTCACTCACTGCTGGAGCATGAAAAAACAGGGCTTCTTATTTCTGGGTCTGCTCTGCCCACACCTATGTGTTGCCTTCACTGCCTCTGTGCCACCTTCCACTGTCTCTCTTATTTACAGTCCACTGGGGCAGAGACTTGAGATCTGCATACAAAACAGGGGTATTTTCTGTGAAAAGTTATAGCTAATTTTGTTTCTGGAACATAACACATAGAACAGTGCAAGCCTTGTTTCCACTAGAGTACAGACTTTTCTTAAATTGTGTGAAATATTAAAACCAGAGCTGTCAGAAGCTCAGCACAAACAGTGGGCTAAGCAGAGGTACATCACTGAGCACGAGGTGCAAGCAGGATGGTGAACATGAGCACGAGTAGCACTTAGCACACCTTTGCTATTTGAGACCGAAGAGCAGCGATGGGTTATGAGCCCTCCTCCATCACCACCGTTCCCTTCCATGGCACTGGGAGAGCCAGGAAGTGCAGGATCACAGCAGAGCTGGTGGGGAGGGTGCCAGGGCAGGGGGTACCACTGTGTTCTATGGATACTAAGGTCAGTACTGAGCTTTACTGGCTGGTCACTGAGGTGGAAACAGGTCAGGTTTGTGGGGCTGTACACGAATGACAACAGCACTAGCAGGTCTTCACCTCCAGATGTGTGCCTTGAACACACCTGGAAAAGCTGCCTTTGCTTTTTCACCTCTACCACCTTAAAGCTGAGGCTAAAAAGAAGACAAGATAAACCCTGGCAAAAACAACTCCTCTTTTCATTAACATTTTAAATGGTTATTTTTAATGGTACATTTAACTAACACCAAGTTATCCATGGGAAGAGAATTTGGCTGTTAACACTGGCATCTGCTTAACAAACAAGCTTTGCATTTGGTGAGGCGTGAGCCTAACACCAGTAGTACTCCTTGCTAACAGCAGACTCATTAACATTAATTCCTGCTTTTACCACCATGAAGAGCGTTTTGTATCTGTAAGAGCAATTATTAGATGTACCCCCTTCTCCCTGCAAAATGTACACAGGAAATTATTAGCAGTGATGCAGACCTACCAGTAATGAGGATCTGAATTCTTAGCACTTACCATAACTCAAAATTTCCAGAAGAGTAAGAAAAGTGATGAGATGTTCTGGGGACTGTGCTCTTCATCTTTCCTCACTGAGGAATTTGAACTATGTTCAAGCACTGCTAAATTGCAATTGGAAATTAGTTAAGGGTTATGGTACTCAAAGGCTGTGGGAAAATGTGTGTCCATAAAAATATCTTGCAATTCAGCCAAGACTGGAATTTGCTGTCCAAAGCAGGCATTGTCAGAATGGGCAAAGAGCTGGATTTAGAGAGATGAACTGCTATGGATAAAACACCAGAATTTAAGGTGCAGCCTCACCAGTGCCCAGTACAGAGGGACAATCCCTGCCCTGGTCCTGCTGGCCACACTATTGCTGACACAGGCCAGGTGCCAGTGGCCTTCTTGGCTGTAGGGGAACATGCTGGCTCATGTTCAGCCACTGTCAACCAGCACCCCCATGTCCTCCTCTGCTGGACAGCTTTCTAGCCACTCTTCCTTCAGGCCAGTTTCACTGCATGGGGTTGTTGTGGCTCAAGGGCAGGACTCAGAACTTTGCCTCAGTGAATCTCATGCTGTTGGTCTCAGCCCATCAGTCCAGCCTGACCAGAATCCCTCTGCAGAGCTTCCTCCTCTCCAGCAGACCAAAGCTGCCACACATCTGCAAACTGACTGAGAACAAGCTGAGCTTTCATCTGAAAGCTGGAAATTGCATTGATTTCCAGAGAAATATGTGTACCTAACACCTTTTTATTGGTCTGTTGTCTGTGTTATGAACTCTGTCCACACATGGCAGGTGGTATCTGTAAAAACTTGAGAACACATTGGAGACTATGAGCTTTACACAGTGATTTCTGATGTTTAATACTTTCAGAGTATATGGTTTGTAGAACATTTACTGGTTCCTCTTCAAAAGTGTCACCTTTCCAGTTCAGCTTAAAAAATGATGCATTGACCAGGAAACTAGAGGAATGAATTTTTGAACCATTATCACAAAGAGGAAGGCTAATTGAAATGCCTAATAGAGTTGTCACACATTCCAATAACCTTGATGATAAATCTAATTTTATGTCTTTGAAAATATTGGAAATGATTACAAAATGCTGACCGGGAATAATGTTATTCTGCCAGTAGAAAGCTATTCCAAATTTTTTTACAGGGCTGGAGGGCAGCAAGGCTTGTTTTGGAAATCACACCTCAGCATTGATCTGCTGCTGTCCCATGGGTGCTGATGTTTTTATCTAGGTCTGTGCCCAGGATTCTAGGATTGCAGTCCCCTGATATCTGAGTTGACAGGATGCAGGACTAGCAGTGGGAAAGTTTGTGGGAGTCACTGGTAGAAGTGGATGATCCCACCTTCTTCTGCCAGCTCAGCACGTGAATCTGAGTTTTCCATCTCTTGGAGCCCAGCCTCCCAGACTGTTTCCTTAGCTTGCAACCCTTTTTGCAACCCAGTTCTCCTGAATGGAGAAATCACCCCTAGATCTGAGCCTCTTGAGGATGCCACACAGACAGAGGGTCAGTGAGGATGCACAAGGCACTTGACACAAGTGTAGGAATCCAGCAGAGCTTCAGTTCCTCACGGTGCACCTGGCTCCCTGTCCTGGCCCTGTATTCCTGTAGGGAATGTATTGTTCTCTGGATATGGCTTCAGATGGCACAGGTTGTGGGAAACAGGCACTGAGCAGTCATCCAGAGCACCCACGAGCTGCTGGCAAGCTTGAGCTAAGACTGTGCATCCTCTTTGAAATGTGGTTTGGGAAGCCTGCTCAAATAAAGGCTGCCTTGCCTGCCTGTGTGTCCATCACCCATTGTAGAGTGGCCTGAGAACTTCCAGCCATGCAAAACCTCTCCCAGATCGTCTCACTGGCTGCTGACTGTACTGGTTTGCACAACAGAGCCAAGACAAGCCCCTTCCCAGCACCTGTGCTTGTGTGTTGGTTTGTCTGTCTAGTGAAGGGAGGGGTGGGCTCTCCACATCTTTCCACGGACAATACTTCACTCAGCCTGAAACTCCTCCCACCACAGAGCCTCGCACACCTTCCGCACAGCCTCCTGCCTCCGATCAAAGCTCTTCCCCGCGGCTCAGGAGTGAAGATGGGCAGAGGTTCATAGCTGGAGGCAGCTGCTGGTGGCAGCCCCAGCTGGTCCCTCTGTGGCTGCGTGGCAGAGCAGGAGCGCTGCTGCCCTTCCCACCCGCGCACACGGCGGGCATGAGCGCAGGCCACGCTCTTCTTGAGCAACCTGCTCCTGCTGCTGGTGGTGCAGGGCTCTTCTGCAAGGCCTTTCTGGGGCAGCTGTTGGCACGGCAGAGCTGCTGACAGGCACCAGGGCAAGCCTCCCACGCTGCAGCGTGTGCTCTCCTGGGGGGCAGACCGTGCACCAGAGCCCAGCCAGGCCTTTCACTGCCCAGTGATCTGGCAGCGAGCAGGCTGTGCAAGCACCGTCTGGGGCTGCTGTCTGCTTGAGGATGATATAGTGGGGCATCTCCCTAGGGAGATGCACGTCTTGGAGTGCTTGAGGACCAGAGGGCTGTGCAAAAGATGGGAGGATTTGTGCTGCTGCCGGCTGCAGAGGCAGATCCACTCCCTGTGGGCTGAGGTGAGCACTCCCTGTAAGCCAGCAGCTGGCTCCAAGAAAACTCAATCAGCTTGAGGGCAAAGACCTCAAGAAGCTCAGAGGACATTTTCAATGCTGTCCAAACCCTTCCTCTTCTACTTGCTACCCCCCATTAGCTAATTGAAATGGAAATACAGAAAGATATCAAACATCTCTTGCAAGGGGCTGTAACATTTGCAGATAAAACTTCACAAGTGCTGTAAAGCTCCTCCCTGGCCCCTGCCCCAGGCAACTACCCCAGGCAGCAATGTGTCCTTGGGAACAGGAGGGATGGGGCATTCAGAGGCAGCTAGACCAGACTAACAGCATCTGATTGCCACTGAGTGATAGCTGAGTTAACAAACCAAGAGCTGTTAAGGATGACTGAAGAAAGGGGGGGAAAAAGGCACTGGAGGCACTTTGTACCTCTAATGATGGCTTTGATGTGGCAAATGAGGGAAAATTAGCACCAGACAGACAAATGGAAACTCATTTCAAGAGGCACTGAATGAGACAAAATTGCAAAGAGAAGCTCTGAAGATTGATTCCATAGCAATGAAACTTTGTCTCCCAAGGATTCCAGTGTTCTCACTCACTGCCTTGCTCACAGTCTGTACTCTGGGAGCTCTCCCTTCATGTCCTTTTAGTGACCCCCCTTGCTCTTATATAAATACTAGAGCTGAGAATAACAGTTATTCAGAGCAGGAGTGTAAATTTGCTTTGATGCTATCCTCCCTCTCACCTTTTTAAATTCCTGTCTGCAGCAGTGTTTTACTCTATCGAAGGTGAACAGGAGCAGGAACTCATCCCTACTCTGGCAGCCAAAATCTATTGTGTTCAGCTTCACACAGCAGTCTGAGAAACCGGGATGGTCTGATCACAGCTAAGGTCAGGGAGGTTTGGCTTGGGACACAAGGAGAATGGCTGTGTGAGGTGATTTTTGCTTGTATACCAGAGGGAACAGCCCCTTCCTCAGTCGGTTGAGCAATTTAAATAAATGAATTGCTGAACTCTGTTCATCTGCAAAGCACTGGCAATGCCATTGCATTCTTTTGCTTTGTGTCTGTGACATGTGGTTGTTTGGTAGTCTTGTATCCTCTTTCCCTAAGAGACAAAAGCTTGTCAAGGGTGGGAAGAGGTGCATGTCATGAAGAGGGAGCCCATGCACTTCTCCATGCCTCCTTCTGCATCTGGTATTGACTCCAGGGTCACCTGTGAGCAAGGAACAAGGCTTGGCAGCCAGGCCAGGGTCTTGTGTTCAGTCAAAGCACTTCAGCAATTCAGGGAGTGGGAAGCCTACAGCCTGGGACTCTCACTGTGACAGCAGTTTTCTCTCCAGTGCTTACCAACAGTAGGGATTCATACCAGAGGTAAACTTGAACCTGCCTAAAGTCCTTATTGAAACCTCCTGAGCTAACTGTGCCAGACCTGACTCATTACCCTGGATTAAGCCTCACTTTGGCACCAGCTTGGAGTAAAAGGTTACTCAATGGTGAATCAGGCATGAATGTTTGGGGTTTTTTTTGCCTTATATGCACGTTACCAATGTCTGTGGATCATGCCAAGAGGAAGAGCACAGGGACACTGTTTGTGCTCACCATCACCTCTGTCATGTGAAATGGTCTCTGTCATTACTGTGCAGTTTTGATTCTCAGCACAGACACTTTCCTTAAGGACCAGGCACCCATGTGGTGAAAATCAGCACTGATGTACCAACAGCAGTGAGTCTGCTGGGCTGGCCAGTGACAGAGTTATTAGACAAGAACCTGTCAAACAGAAGGGATTCACCTGTGTCACATAATTATGGGCCTCTGTGCTTGACACATGCCACAGAGGCAAAGGACAGGTGTGACATCTGCTCTGGAAACTTGAAGTCCCTCTGTTCTACAAAGGCAATCTTACCTCAGAAACTTAATTTGCAGGCTAGCCCATTTAGCTGAGCTGCCCCTTGTACAGCAGCCCTTGAGAAAGGCTGTCTGGGCTGTCACTGGTCTGTGCACACCCTGTGTTTGCAGTGGGACCCTGGTGCTGGGCTCACTGGTGCCTCTGATGCTGGTTGCACATCTACATCCCTCCAATGCCAGCAAATGACCATGGGCAAACCCATCAGAGGCGTGGACAGTGCCTGAGTCTCACCCAGTGACTGGCAGTACCAGGCTGCTCTAGTAACTTCCTTTCAATGAGTAAATTACCTAAATCAAAACCAGCCTCCAGATACTTTGTGAATAAAGACTAAAGAAGTGTTTGATGGGTGCTCATCTCCCTTCTTCTCTACTCTCGTTCTCTTGTTTCTCTGTTTCTCCTTTCCACCTTCACTGGCATGAGGTGTGGTTATTTTCCTCGCTGGGTTAGTGTTTGTCTCTTCCCTTTCTGTTTCTCATGCATGAGTTTGTCGAGCAAGCACAAGCCATTTGGCCCACATTGATTATTTATGAAGGTGGGAACCTTTTATCTCTGCTGCTTAGTAACTTAACGCTGGTGTAGAGAGAGGCTGCCTGCAAGCAGCTGCACGTCTTGCAGGAGCTGGGAGACAGGGAAGGAGGCTGAGGTGTTTCAGTATCTGATAGGATGGGCATGGAGAAGGGAGACAAATGGGGCTGAACCCACTCTGAAGGGTGATTTATCTATAATGCCAGCAGAAAGTAGGGGTAAAATGATACCTTTGGGATTTGATAGTACTCTGCGTTCACCTTGCAGAGTTCCTAAGAAAATATCAGTAAAAAATGAAGCCCATTATTATAAATTCCAAAAAAGAAGGAGTGAAATTTTCAGGAATGAGTGCGAAGAGAGCATGGCACCTCTGCTTTTGTACCCGCAGATGCCTCTCTGTTGCTTGGGCTCCAGCTGTACAGTCTGACTTCTGTGAGTGAGGGCAGAGCCAAAAAGAACAAAAGATTCCCAGTTCAAGCCAGGCTTAGGGGGAGAGGCGTTGCAACCCTCCGGTGAGACTGCATACCGTGATTTCTGCAAAGCCAGGCAAGTCACGCACTCCTAATGGGTCACTGGGACGTGGTCAGGTGGAAACAGAAAATGGGTTTGCCTCCTCAGCCCCCACCCTTTCCTAGCCCAGCTTTTTGTGTTTTCTCTCTTTTCGTTGCCTATCTGCTCACAGTGCACTCCACTAGTCCAGAAGGTGGGGAAGAAATACATCTGGCCAAATGTTCACAAAGACATTTGCAGAGGGTCACCCATATGAAATGTGCTGCTGGGAAGATCCATTCTCAGGATCCAACATGCAGATACAAGGCTGACAGCCTGGAAAGGTGTTGTCCCTTTCCTGTATACATAAGTATGCAGGAAGGCAAATTCATTGTGTGTTGGAAACTGCTCTGGAGCAAAACAAATAGATCAACACCAAAGGACAGGAGCTGAACTGTTTTATGAATGGAGATGCTATTAGAGTGCACTGCAAACAGGATAATGGAATATCAGCTGAAATTTCATTTTACTGTTACTACTAAATCAAAATCCTCCACAGAGTTTAATATAGTTCTCCTAAAAATTTCCTGTCACTTCTGCTCTTCCCTTCATCCAGCAACAGCTGAACGTGTCAGATTCCAATCTGTCCCATGGCTTATGAAAAAAATGTTGTATGGAAAAAATATTTTATGGGAACATAAATTTAAATTTATGTTCCGCATCAGTGCCTTTCAGACAGAGCATGTTACTGGAGCTTCCTTTGAGGTGACCAGCCAGAATAGAGTATGGGTAATGTGAGGAAGGAGGAGGGCACTCTACCCCCTTCTTTAGCTGCCTGTTGTTAGGATGTGCCAGGATATTCTCTGGTGGGAGGAAAATGGGATGAGGGCAGGGCATATCTGGGAGGCATCCGCAGTCAGCCAAATGAGTACACACGTGCACCATGGGTCCTGAGCCTCATTTAGCCAAGCACAGCTCCCAGGGATCTCTGCCATCCTTTATGGCTCCCTCCACCACAAGCAGAGCAGCAGGCAGAGCTGTTGAGGGAGGCTGATGTCTCTGTGGCAGGGAGGCAGTGATCTCTCAGAGCCAGCTGTGAGAGGAGAGGCTCAGCTCTCGGGGTCCCTCCCAACTGAGCCAATACCCACGTGCAGGCACCATGAGCAGGTTCTGCTTTTCACCCAGCTGCTGAGCGAGGCTTTCCATGAGGCTGGCTGAACAAAAGGCAAATCGAATTTTCCCCTCCAGCAGCCTCAGTGGCAGGGCTGAGCTGTTCTGAGCAGTGCAGGGATGCTTTGCTGTGACTGGGCTCTTGGCTCTGCCCCATCCCCAAGACCTGCTGCTGGCCCTGAACCCCCATTCCCCAGCAGGGAGCAAGGCCTGCACCCCCAGTCACTGATTCAGCTTTGCCTTCCCTTTGTCAAGGCCTCCTAAAATCCTCATTTTCCTTTCCCATTAGACCAGCTAGTGTGTCACCACGTGGCAAAGGCTGCCCAGTGCAGGTGGCTGTGTCACTGCACTGCCGGCTGAATGGCAGTGGCATTTCAACCGGGGCATTAATAGAAGCGTAAGGGGTGAGTGGCTGTGCCCATGTGCACTGCCAAGGCAGAGCAGCTACTGACGAGCAGCTGAGTGAGCTCAAAAGGTGTTTCTAGTTTAAAATTTGATCTTACAAGCCGGCTAGGGGTGAACTTAAAGAAAGTCCTACCCTACATGTGCGGACTTTTCTGTGACAAGCGTATCGCGAGCCGCAAGGACGGGATGCACTATTTAGGGAAAGGCAAGCGGCAGGCAGCGCATCGTGCTGGAATGTGCTCTCCCCAGGCATTCCACTTAGCGGAGCACTCACCTACAGACACGCCCCCTGAGAAACCTCTTCCCTGGTGGGTGTTTTGCTTACACAGGCATTCCCCAGAGATCGTCCCTGGAGACAGTTTTAGCCTGAGAGGAGAGCTGTCTTGGCGGCATGTATTTTTAACAAGGTTTAAAGGTATGTGTTATTCCCATCCCCTTCCCTGCAGAATAAATTCTCCGGGGCAGAGCAGTTACTGATCTGAGCTGCCCGAAATCCTGAGAGATTAGCTCAGTTGTGTGTTCTGTCACAGCCTCTTCCCACACCCCTGGGCCAGCGGCAGAGCCCTGCTGCCCAACCAGGAGGAAGGTGGCACGAAATGTCTGGAGGGTCTAAGCCTTCACAGCCCTCTGTTGTCATGATTATCCTTCCTGTGGTGCTCCAGGGGTTGTGCAGATAGCACTGATAAAAGTACTGACAGCTCCCGGGTGCAGGGTGATAGGAATGCTGTGATGCCGAGGCTGGCAGACTTCTGAGGTCTGGGGGCATCACCTAGGGACAGTCCTTAGGTCTTGGCAATACTAACACCAAACTTGAACAGATAGAGCTGGCCAGCAGGCACCCAAATGCTGCTGGAGCATCTTATTTACTAGTGATGGCAACCAACAGCCAAGTGCCTGTGTGAGCAAAGGCCTAACATACACAGGGTAATGAATTGGGATGTGGAAGATTGGGCAAAATGATTAATTTTTTCCTTTATGAACAAAGAGGAAAAGTCACATCTCCTTGCGTAAACATGCCTGGGTGGAGAAGTAAACCTGTGTTTGTGAATTCCCCCCTTGCTTCAGATCAAAATGCTGGTTTGATGATGTCTCTCTGACACCAGGATTTGTATTTTAAATGGAAATTTCTTGCCATGTGATGACAAGCACAGTAGAGACAGAAAAAGGTTCCCTGGTTCTGGGCTCTGTGGTCACCAAGCTCCAAGAAAAGGCAGTAAATTATTAAGGTCACGTTGAAGTGTGACCTTAGCAGCCCTAAATGCTTCCAGTGTGTATAACAATGTGATAGGATAATCATGTGGGTTTTGCTAGTGCAGTGCCACAGGGAAGGAAATGAAGTCAGCTACAGCTGTCTGAAGAGTCCAAACCTTGTCAGACTCACAGATGGTAACTACAGAGTGACAAGGGGAAGTCTGAATCTTTCTTCTGCCTGTGCTTAGCACCTCTGTGAAATCACCTGAGAGGCTACATGGGGGGTTGTTTGCTGTGTGGCTGATAGAAAGCACACTGACTAAAAGCCAAGACGTGGCCATGGTCTTTGTAGATGCCCACAGCCTCAGTCCAGGAGATTCTTCAGAAAAGTTTTGAAGAGCCATGAATGGTGCTCTTCCTTACAGGAAGTGCACTTTGCTGCCTCAGAAAGTGCTTTCTTTTCTTACCTCAGCAGTATGTTTTCTTTGTTTTCTGGGTGCCTCAGCTAAACCAACCATTAAATCCTTCATTTCTTTAGAAAGTGCCTGCTGAGCACCCAGATGTGCCAGGCTGCAACCCATGGATGGCAAAACTTCATAGTTCCACAGTTTTTGTTACTTGATTCTTGATTTTTGTCTTTTCTACAGAGAGGCTTAATTGCCAGACTATGGACCTGGCATGTTTAAATCTCTGATCTGGCCCATTTAAAAATGGGATCGTTCACATCTCTATCCTGCGTGGAGAGACCGCTGCAAAAATTCAGAGGTAGCCAATTCTCACCCTGAGACACTCTCAGTCTGCTCATGCCCTGCTGCTGCTGCTTTCCTGGGAACAAATAAAGTTCTCTCTCCTTTCCTGGGAACAAATAAGCAGCCAGACAACCCAGCAGCTCAGAGGTGAGGTCCCTAGCTCTTGATCAGGAGCCGTGGGTGGCAGTGGAGGAAAAGCATGCAGCCTCATTCAGGGGGGTGCTGAGGGGAGCTGCCCTGGAAGCGCCCGTGGGCGTTTGCTGAATGCTTCGTAATTAAGCTGATTCTGGGCATGCTGATTATAATTCCAGGGAGATGTGGAACATCCTGCAAATACTTGCATAAACATCTGATTCCCAGGACATGCAAGCAGGCGTCTGTATGGGTGTATGGGAGGCAAGGGGAAGCAGCCTGGCTTTCAAGAATAAATAGGTGCTGTTGCATCTGTGACATTGTTTTGGTTTTTAATCCAGCGGGGAGGAACCACAGGAAATGGTACATTTATAATTTTGCCTTCTGTCTCTGACAGCCAGAGTGAAACAACTCATTAGGATGCAGATTTTGCTCCTTTTGTTCATCAAAGCAATAATGCAGAGAGAAGCCAAGTGAACTTGGAAGTCCATTGTTGAGCACCTCTCATACTTTTTGAGAGTCCTCCTGGCAGAGGACCACTCTGTTTTCCTAGAGCACTATCCAGGTTCTACTGTTGTCCATGGAGTCCTTGATAAAAATTTTCTTAGGACTTTAAACTGCATGATTTAGGGCTGTGACTGCTGCAAAAAAAGTTTGACTCTGGAGCAAAGTTGTGAGAGTTGCACCCCTCCCCACCCCCAAAATCTTAGAATCATAGGATGTTTTGGGATGGAAGGGAATTTAAAGATCATCTAGTTTCAACCCCACCCCTGCCATGAGCAGGGACACCTTTCTTGAGAATCCTAGAGATACTTGGTTGTAGACTTTGGTGGGGATATATCAGTTAGACTATTAGAGCCCTGGTTTAGTACCTAAAAGGTGTGGAAAATGCTCTGAGATCCCACGTGCCCCGATCTTTTGGGACATTTTATACACGAGAGTGCAATCACACTGTTTATTACACCCTTTCTCCAAGCTCCCCAGCAGGATCCTTGCTGTGCCAAGTACTGCAGACTACATGGGGCATCCATAATCCAGCTTCTGTGCTTCTGTGCTGTCTCATGGAAGCTCTGGACTTTCCCTGTATCCTAGCAAGCTTTAGTGCTGAGCTGAGGAGGGAACTAATTGCCTCCAGGCATTTTTGTCAGCCTGTGCCATTCTTACAGAGCTCTTGGCCTTGCACATTATGAAGACAGGCAGGGAGACAGGCGTGGGTGTATCTGTGTGACAGGGGTGGGGGCAGCAGCTCCAGACAGCGCTCTGCTTAATTGGTTTCCTTCCTTTCCCACTGTATTAATCACCTCCCTCTGCATGCTGCCCAGGGCTCATTTCCAGTCATTTTGCAGGCCTAGTGAGAGGGCCATGGAGCAGCCCAGCAATGGATTGCTTCCCAGCAGTCCCTGGGCAGAGGCACAGGTCCCTTTTTCTGTCTCCCTGGCTCCAGAGCAGCCTACTTTCCACCCAGTCCCTCTTCGATGCTTGTTAATGGAGAAGGAGGTGAGCATGAAATGGACTGCTAAAACCTATGAATATTTCAGAGGAAAAAGTCAAGGGACTCCATTAAATCCTGTTCAGTTTCTGCAAATGGAGCTGGGGGGCGGGTGTGCTGCTTAATGAGTAACTCCAGCGCCGTGTGACCGCATGATGCTTTCCAAAGCCTCCCTTCTGCAGCGTCCCCACAGAGTCACCCAACACTGCTGCCATCCTCTCCTTTCCCAGACAAGTCAAACATCTCTGCTGTCAGCCATGTCTCCAGCTGCCTCAGCCTGCCCCTACACACCCCCCCTGATATTTACCACCCAGTTGTCCTCAGATGTACCTCTTCCCTCTATCACACCAAAGCATGAGGGACTCCCCCTGAGCTGCCCAGCATCCCCATGTCCTACAGGAGCTCACCAGCTACCAGCTCACTGTTCACTAGCATCCTTCCCAGCTCACCTGCTATCTTCCCCCAGCCCCTTCCCAACTCCCCATCCTCATCACAGCCTCCTCCAGACAGCTGCTGCCCCCCCAGCAGCAAACAGCGAGAGCGGCGGCAGCTTTCAGAGTAACAGACAGAGCCTGACAGCCCCATATGTTTCAGCAGAGACAGTTCCTCCCTCTAATGGGCCCAGAGGAGCAAGGCTTTCAAAGGATTCAGTGTGGAAGTGACAGGCTGGAAAGTCTTATTAATGGTCTGTGCGCCAGCGAGGGGCCGCAAGCAGCGCGTGCCAGCAGCCCAGAGGCCACGGCCAGGCAGAGCCAGCCCTCCCCAGCCACCAGCACCCTGCCACAGCCCGTGCCCTGGGGCAAACAGAACCCTTCCCTGGGCTGTGAGATGGGATGGTGATTGGCCTTTGGCTTTTTCCTAGAGACCAGTCGGCATGTGAGCTCTTCCCAGACCATGCACCCTGTATTGCACCCTGTTCTCCCAGCCCTGACTGCCAAACGTGCCCCGTGGAGTGTCTGGCACCAGGCTTGGCTGTATGCATGGAGAAGAGCCTGGGGGAGACAACCCACAGCTGTAGGTCTTCTCTGTCTTTGCTACTGAGAAGCAGTGGGGTCAAGGAAGCCAAAGTGACAGCGTGCAGGAACTGCTCACCCTTCTGCTGGGTGCTGGCATTCAAACAGGAATTGTCTTCTGATCTTCAAGTGACTTCTAAAGAAGGTGACCTGTCACCACTCACAGAGCTGCCCCTCAGAGATATCTTCTCCAGGAACACTGGTCTTCCACATCCAAAAGCTCAAGGTATCTCTGCTGTAAGACACCAGCACCCCTTTAGGCTGCCAGGACGTGTGGCAGTTTCTTAGCTTTCTCACTGTTTTTCCTAAATCACTCAGGTCTGCCTCAGGAGGAAAGAGACCCAAGAAGGAAAGATTCAGGACCTGGGCAAACACAGGAAAGATTCAGGACCTGGGCAAAGCTCTGCACTACAGCACCCACAGTGAAATCATCTCCACACTTAAACAATAAGCTGCTGCACAGACAGGTGTTGAATGAGGCTTCATTGAAATTTAAGCCACAGACTGTACACAGATAAGTGGCCAAGGATGGGGACACCCAGTGTAGAGGGGGAAAATGAAACCCTCTCCATTAGACCTCACCTCCAGTGAGAGAAATTGTTTTTCCCTCTCTGGCTTAGGGTCCTAAGGATGGCCACAAAACTCTTCAGAACATGACTGTTTCAAGGTAAGAAAAGCATAATTATGGGCTCAGCAGAGAGAGGCCTCCGCAGAGGTTTTCAGTTCACCCCAATTAACTCTTCCTTGTTATGCAGCCACCCATGACCTGTACCACCCTTCCTCTCTCTCACCACAGATAATGAAGCTTCTCCCTCTCTTGGCTTAGCATCCACCCATTGCTCCTGAAATGCTAATTACATTTTACTCATAACTTGCTTAATCAACTACCATAATTAAATTAAGCAGTGCCTTTCTAGCTATATACATCTTGCAGTTTGGGTTGTAGGCTGATGCATTTGCAGAGACCCAAGTACCCCAGTCTGCCTTGTACAAACTACCACCTCTCTGCAAATCCTGCCTCTCAGCCACAGTGGTGTTCCTCTGAGACAAATGGGCTTTCACTTCCTTGCTTCTCTTATTATTAATGTTCACAGTTTCATGCCAAACTACAGGAAAAATATTTCCTGTTTAATATATAAAAGGGGCCCAACATGGAGAAAAGTAATTTCATTTTTAATAAACAGAAGTGATCTTAGGTAGAGTAGTGTATAATTTCCTTTCACTTTTTCTGCTCATCTTCAACAAGGGAGTAGCCCTGTTCAGACTTGATGCCAGCTCTGTATACTGGTTAAAAAGGACAGAGTGTTGCAGATTGGGAGTCTGTAAATGTCCATTACAGAGAGCTTCATATACCCTGCTGGGTAAAGGCAAACAGGCTTAGAAATTTGAGTGTGTCTATGAGAAACAATAGTCTTTTGCCTACAATCTCACTAGAGCAATGAAAGTGGCAAGTGTGCTGTGAAGCTGTTGGCATTGTCAAAAACCAGGAAAACCTGAAGTTCCTGTTGCAATTTCCCCAAGGAAAGGAGCCCAGAGTGGGATAAGCCAGGGGACCACCAAAGGAATGGGAAACTCTTTGCTCACTCAGAAACTGGGGGAAGTTTGCTGTTGTAGTCCATGGATGTGGCGAGATATCCAAAGGGAGTTCACCTGGGCAACTGGAGGAGGTGAACACCCAAGGTGAATCATGGGTCCATTTCCTACAACTCAGGTAGAAAGTTTATTTCTTCTTGCAGTGGCACAAATGTGACTCTGGCAATCATGCAGGGCAAACTTTGTGTGCCTTATTAGAAAGTCTCAGGTGGAGATTTATATGAGGCTGAGCTTCAGCTGACACACATGCCCTGGGCCAGCTGTTCAGCTTCTGCCCTCCCCCTCTGCTGTGCAGCAGATAAAAGAGTGCAAGGCAGCCTTGCTACCTCAAGACAACCATTTTCTTGGAGAGAGGTCCTTTTAGAAGTGTTTTGCCCCACAGAAGTAAAGCCAATCTGCCAGGGCTGATCCCTGCAATCTAGTGATGTGGCTAATTGAAACCACTTGATTTTGAATGCTTAATATTTGTTTGCACACAAGATGTAGTCCACGCCTTTTTTGGAGAAGCCATGAGGCAACTGATGATTACATACAAGAATACAGATATCTAATTGTGTCATTTGTAAATTGGCACTTTGTCCAGAACCCATGTGAGGTGCTGAGGTCTGCTCTGTTTCCCAGGCAGCTCCTTGGAGCCTCATCAGGAATTTTCTGGGCCCTTGCTAAGCCAGCTGCTGTATTTCATAGATGAGTTGTAAGTGATTTCTAAACAGTGGTTGTAAAGCATCCTGGAATGAATAGATGTGACAAAAATGCTTGATTTCAGCTCTGCTCTTTAGCTGCTGTCAGATACAGCTCAGGATTAAGTCAGAAGCCTAGCACAGCCCAGGCAGCAATTCCTACTCTGTTCTTATATCATTGCACTTGGCACAAACTTGATACTGAGAGAAATAATTGGTGGGGCTTCTTAGCTGCTGGAATATATATTTCTGTCTCAAAAACTTCTGGTGTTTCCCAGTGAGCTACTGAAGATTTAAATCCAATGAGGAATTTAATATCTTTAGATAAGCTTGCACAAGGTTGCCTAACTTCTTTCCAGTGAGGTTGGCAGAGCACTGGAACAGCTACCCAGGGAGGTCGTGGACTCTCCCTCTCTCAAGATATTCTGGCTTCTGTGCCACCTGCTCTAGGTGACCCTGGCTTGGTAGAGGGGTTGGACTGGATGATCCCCAGAGGTACAACCATTACTGGTTGGTAACCCCCATTCCCATTTCTACATCCAAGCAGATTCTCTGACTCAGAACATCCCAGGTCCAGATATGGCCATGGACATTTTACAGCTTTGTGGTGCCCCAGCACTGCGTTTCTCAGTTCAGCCTTTTCCAGGCGGTTTCCAGGCAGTGCCCAGACAGCCACAGGCCTTTCCTGGGTCAGAGCACCCATGGGGATGTCTGTGTCATGTTATATGAAAACCCAGGACTTTTGCACAGGCGACCACGTCATCCATCAGGCCAGTTAGATATTCTACCTCAAGGGATACTAAGCACAATAAAAGCATACAGTCCTGTATGGCCATTTACTTCACCATTTCAATGTAACATAGCTTTTTACCCAGACAGAATAAGTAGAAAGCATTTTTTACCACAGTAGTAGGACGTGACCGAGAAGGTCAAGGGAGAATGGAATGAGATTTTTTTTGTAAAAGAATCAAAGTCCTACACAAGGGAGAAATTTCTATTCCAGGAGCAAATAATTGCACACAACTACACGTATCTATAAGTGAGAGACTTTATTTGAACCAATTTTTCAAATACAGACATCTGTATTATTCTCACTTCTCGGGAATGTTTTCTGCTCATTTTTGAAGCTTGCAACCTTAGGACAATATTCAGGACATATGTGTACATTAGATCTCTGCAGATGGACACATTCATAATGCACAAGTACAATGAGTGAGAGACTCTTTCCAGATCCTCACACAAGAGCATCGGAAATGGGCCGCTCTAATTGTCAAGTTCTGCTCTTTTTAGCTTCCAGACACGTCACAGTTCTTGATACTCTCTAGGCTGTAGCCACCTTCTTCAGGCCCTGATTTATTACTGTGTTACTTCAGCTGTATGCCAGTGGAACTCCTCAAAATAGGGCTTAGGTGATGCACAGGGATTTGTTTTATTCATTGGGAACAGGCATGAGCAGAAAAACCAAGCTATCGGGTGAACAGTTCACCTGGGATTTTCTTTTGTGAGAGTAGTCTAGGTCTCAGGCTGGGATTTCTTTTTTTAGAAGTGACCAGTGGTTCTGGGTGTGTAATACATGGATCTTGATGTTCAGAGCATACAGGGGACCTGTGGCTTGGACCCCAGGGAGGTGTCTCTCAAGTTGGGCACTCCAGATGTGAGCCACTGGGGTCACTAGCCTGTTCTGCAAATCTCGACCTTCACCTCTTCTTCCAAGTATTGCTCAACAGAAGAATGTAGTAATAAAGCATTGTAGGTAAGAATGCAGGCTCGCACATGACCTGAGATCAACACCCTGAAAAATGGATAGAGGGTAGCGCTTTCAGGACCACCTAAATGACTCATGATCTTCAGTTCCATTTTGGGAAATGACTGGAGAATTTCAGGCCTGAGACCCCCAAATGCGCTGCAGAGAGGAGTTTGGACATCCTTCAGCATCTGGGCCTTAGGAACTCGCGTCTCTTTGAAAGCCAGTGAAATGTGTGCTCTCAAGTGCCCATGTCACTTAGGTTATTCTGAAAACTGTACCCTATATACATATAGGTAGATAAGGGGCAGACTTTCACAGGCACAAGTGGCAGTTAGACATGTAACTCCCATTGATTTCTTTTTCCCCCTCGGGGACCTGGAAAATCCCCCCCCCGAGGAGTTGAATCCTCCTCTCGCATTATTTTCACACCAGATTAACACCACTGGTTCCAGTGGAGCGACTCCTGAGTTACCCCAGTGTGAGCGAGAGGAGAACCAGTCCTGAGGTGCTCTAAATATCCAGTGAAAGTGCTAATGTGGCAATGCAGAAAAGCAGGGAATCTGAGCACAGGCCTGGAAGAGGACCCCCAGCGTCACCTCTGGTGCCACTGAGCTGCAGGTGACCACCAAGCAGACTTCTTAGCCAAGAGGAACCACAAAAACATTCATTCAAACCCTTCCCTCCACCTCTGCAAACCACAACTACTTCATTTCCTTCCTAAGACACCTATGACAAACAGCAGACCTTCTGTATGAGAAGTCACAAGTGCTAGTCTGCTGTTTGGAGACCACAGGAAAAAATAAATAACTCCTGTGGGGAGTTTGGTATGAATTCCCTCTTCCTTTTTTTCTTCTTTCCTTTTTTTCTAAACTCCTCTCCATCAGTTATGGCCATTTCTTTCATCTAGAGTAACATGTTTCCCAAGCAATGATGTTTTTGTGGTCACCACGGGTGAGTTCCTTCTGGCTAAAGCCTCTCATGGGGCTGCATTAGGGTTTAGGATTGGAAAACACTGGGTCTGAAGGGATCTCAGCAGGATGCCCTTCCCCTCCCTTTGGAATGTGGCTCACGGAAAAGCTCCTTGGCTGATGCAACTATTGCAAGGGTTGTGGGGTTTCATCTGCTATCAATGCAGACAGTCAGAATGGCACAAGCATTGCAAAGCAGAACAAATTCATGCTTACAATCTACTGCATTGATGGGGAGTTTATGTTGGAATTTTTTTCACTTTTTGAAAGCTTAGTCTAGTGAAATGCAGGAGTGAAATGTCAAGAGCTGGCCTACAGCTGGTATGAGCATTCAGGATAGCTGTGGGTCACTAGTGTATCTTACAACAGGGACATGGAAAAAGCCCCTCTGAATTTCCACAGCACTGCATGGTGAGGTCAGGCACCATATACCCAATGTGAGTCACTCTGACATGCCCTGCCTTTTTCTTACACAAAATAACAACCACAGGCACCTCCAGGCAAACTTATATCCTCTTCAGGGAGAGAGAATTAGATACATACTCCCTGGGGAATTCCTCTAGGTTGTTACAGCAGGAGTAGTAGAAAAGCCTCAACTACTCTGCTGATGACTCTTTGCCCCACTCTTTACTTCTGGGACCTCCTGCCTCTTCTGCTTTCAGCTCACTTGATGTCTTGCTAGAAAAATCATTCCTCAAATACCCTTGTTCTCTTTCCCGTTTCCGTCCCATGCTACATCCTTTATAGTGTTTCCTTTTAGCCTTTGAAAATCTGGCTGAAGAGGCAACTCAAGGAAATCCAAATGCTTTTCTCTGCTCTCTTCCTGTACCCTGAAGACAGCCCAGCTTCCTATACAAATCTTGTGTATTACACATTGAACCACTGCCTGCTCAAGGCAGGGTTTGTCTCTGTGCTCTCTCTCACGCTCTCTTTGCCCTGACTCTCTGGCAGGATCAGGACACAGTACAAGAATAAAGCTAGGGGGTGCTTGGTTACAGCCACTAATTTTAAACTGGAACCAAGGGAGAGGAATTAGTATTTAAATTATTTAGGTTTGCAGTTGGTAACCACATATCCCGTTCTCTTTGTGGGGGGGAAAAAACCAAAACACAAAACCCAACCCTTTGTTCTCTAAGCAACATGGCAAAGTATGTTCTTACAAACGGTGACAAAACACGCGCGATGCCCCAACCATCAGCCAAGGGGGAGGCAACGTGCGAAATACAAAGGTAAAACGTCCCTGGGGAGAGAAAGTTGTTTCGTTTTTTGAGGAGGGAGGAAGGCCTGTGTCCAGGAAGACATGAGAAGTGGTTTTCGTTTCCTTATAAAGTTAAAAACAGTAATAGCAAAGTGGAGGCAGGATGAAAACTTTGGGGTCTGAAATCAGAAGAGCGGGCAAACCACATGGTCTTTGCAGAAACAGGCAAGACAGAAAACCTTTTAAAATGGTCATGACAGGAGATAAGGCCGAACAAAAAACATGGCCCCTCCTTCCTGCCTCCTCCCAAACACCTCTCCCACAAATCCTGAGAGCTGAACCTCAGTTCTCTCACCTTGGTGCTAGAGACACGGGGTGTCTGCAGCGTCTGCGCTGGGCTGGGCCCCTTGTGTGCTACAAACAGCAAACATACTGTACACCTCTCCTCCCTGCGCCTCAGCCCCGCGTCCCTCAGAGCGCTCTCCCTCCCAAACGCCATCCACACCCTGCTGCTGCCGGGGCAGACACGGGCGGGGTGGTGAGACCTGACATACGGTCCAAGCAATGCCTGATGTCTGCGCTACATTTGCTGAATTGAGGTCAGGCTGGAAGGTGTCTCAGGGTTTACCACCCATCATGACATGGGAATATTAGCATATATATCATTTATGAAGTATGACACAATACCTATCTGTCAGTCAGCCCATCTTTCTACCTATTTAGTCTGTCTAATCTACTTTAGCTATCTACGTTTCACTATCTCTATCAATCATCTATTGCTCCATATTATCTAATTTCTTCCTGTCTCTCTCTCATCTTTTGCACTCTAATCTTTCTTTCTCTAGCTATACTCCCCTCTCTCTCCCTATCATCCATCTATCCACTCGAAAATCTTTTTCCCCCTCATCTCTCTAATCCCTGTTTTTAAAAATCTTTGTCCAATCTATCTCCCACTCTCTCTTTCCCTCTCTTTAGAAAAAACCCTCCCTATCTCTCTCTCTCTTATTTCTACAGAATGCCAGGAAGCACATGGAAATGAATCCTGACATGTTTTGATGGCACTTCCAGTGAGCAGTCTACGTTCAAAGTGATAATTTCTGAGGAGACACTGTTCATCTTTTCTCCCTATTTCCAACAAAGAGATGGAGGAGAACAAAGGAGTAGGACAAGGAGTGCCAACCAGCCCTCCGAAGGCCATGGACATTGGAGGCCACCAAAGGACATTGGAGTTGTCAGCATTCCCATCTTTTGGTCTTCCTGCTGTGAGGACAATTTAATCCTGGTCCTGCAGCATCACACAGTTATGCTGCAGGGTACTCTGGCTGTCATTGCCAATGAGGCCAGGAAACCATGCAGGAGCTGCTGGGAAAGCACATTAAAATAATCAGGGCAGTGAAAGAGAGGTAATTAGCTTTTATGAAAGCCCAGATATTACTAAATGTATTTTAACTGTTTGCTCTCACAGCTCATAAAGACAGCAGCAGACCCAGATGGCTGCACAAGCTCGGGATTTGGTGCCTGTCATTCTTCCACTGGGACAGGCTGGGTGGCTCCAGGGAACAGCCCCGCCACCTGGGGGAAGCAGTGGTGGAGATTTAGGAGCTGGGGCTCTGCCCACAGCCGTAAATGACAGCTGAAAGCCTTGGCCCTCATTAGGGCTGGGTGAAACACCCTGGGTTCAGCAGGAGCAGGAATGAGGTATTTCTCAAAGTGCCACCAACTGGCTCCTAGGCCACCAGGCATCGTCCTGCCCGAGTGCCTATTTATTCAGTAAATATTGAATAATAATCGGCCCAATTCATTTTGCCAAACAGAACACTTCTGGGGGGCCACGCTATGCTACTCAGGGATGTCAACTCCAGCCCAATGGGGTGAGCATCACCCTACTGTGGCGAGAAGCTCAGATCCTAGGGCCCTGTCCCCTCACAGCCCTTGGCACACCCCTTGGCAGGGGTTAGACCTTGGGCGTAGACCAAAGCTGGTCCCTCTGCAGGCTCATACCTCCAAGGTCACCACAGTTCCCCAAATCAGGGCCTAGAGGTTTCCTAGAGGGATGCTTTCAATGATCTTTCCTAAAACTGATTTTGCTACTTTCATTATGTATGTTAGTCAGTGCTAACATCTCGCTCAAAATCCAAGACTGCTCCCCTTTAGAATCCCCTCAGTAGTGCCAGGGAGAGCAGTCAGTCACTGACTTGTGGCCAAGGAGCACAGCTGGGCCACGCAAGAAGTGGCCCAGCAAAGACCACAGGCCAGCAGGATGTACGGCAGCATAGAAATGCGACACGGTGGTATTAATGATAATTATTCTCATTTATTATAATTATTGTTCAGTTTGAAAAAGGAGCCTGGAGCCAAGCATTACGCTAATTGGCACATTTTCCAGTTGTTATTTTAGTTCTGAAAACAAACTGGGGTTTAGTATTCTTTTTTGTTCATTTGTTTGTTGTGTTTGGTCTTTTGTTTGTTTTTTCTTTCGTTCATTCCATCACATTGAAAAAGGAAGAAAAGAACCTTTTTTTCCCCCTCTTTTGTTGTAACTTACTCGGTAAGTCTGGACTCCTCAGATGAACGTAACATTGCACACACACACACTTGGAGAAGAGAGAGAGGAGAGAGAGAGAGAGAGAGAGAGCGCTCGCAGTGGGCAGACAGACACACGCACGCGCCAGGTCAAAGAACTCTGATACAGTGCAAGAATTTTCCCAAAATGATTGGATCATCATTACCAAAAACTTGCCATAACAACACCAAGAAACAAAGAAATGTTTAAGCCACACTGTTTGACTGGGATTTTTCCTGCTTTTTTTTTTTTTTCTTTAAATGTTTGCCACACAGAGAGAAAAAGGGTTTAAGTGGTAATGGGAGAGGGACAGACACAGGCTCACAGATGTGAGCAGGAAGGGGGGAAATCGAGATTGGGGTGGGAAGGAAGGATAGAGGATAGGGGGAGGGAGGGAGGGGCAATGGGGAGTCATTTCTTAATGTTCAGGCATTTTCTTGGTCCGCCTTGCTCTCTTCTTCTTTCACCTCTTCCTGCTGGGCACTTTCAGTAGGTTTGGTTTCTTCTACAGCATCTAGTGGGGAAAGAGATGGTCCAGCGTTAGTCAGCCATGATCTAGAGCATCCTGCGTGTGCACACAGCCTGATGGACTGCATGGCTTCAGGTTTCTCCCTCTCCAAAGTCACCCAGGTCTCAAAGTCCTTGGAATTTCTGCAGCATGAAAAGAACATGCCAAGGTTCAGCCCAGCAGGTAAATATGTAGGTCTCACAAAGCACCTTCAGGCAGAAAGCATATGCCACTTGAAGGAGCTGCCTTGCTCGCTGCTGATGCACCAGACAAACACTGTTCATTTCATTAGGGGCACTGATTAGACTCCTGGCTTATCAGCTAGATCACACACCCTCTTACAGAACCCCTTGACTGTACCAACCACTGTTGAATCACTGTCCCCCATGACAATATCAGACATGAGACAGAGAGTCACAAAGAATGAACTCTACACACACTTGAAGCCTGCAAGACCTAGAGGGAAAAAATTTATATCCTGTAACTCAGACTTCTCTCACACTGAACAGAGATCTAGAGAAATGTCTCTAGCCTTCAAGAATGGGAGCCTTCATCCAGAGGCTGCCACATCTCTCCAGTTTTCTAGTCTCTCCTTTCAAAAGCAAAGCTGCCCTGGGGGGAAGCATTGAGTATTACTGGGAGCTGGGTCTGCCTGTCAGTCAGGCACCTTGTTCTGGCACACCATTCACATGAAAAGTTAAAACTACTGCTAGAAGCTATCCCACAATGAACTAGACAGAGGATCAGAACCCAGGAGAAGGCAGAGGCAGTCAGGAGGAACAAGGCAAATGAAAGGAATGCCCCTCAAGATGGAGTGATCTCACTCCTGGGTTCATCTAGCCCACGCCTCCTTCATTGCAGCAGGATAGATTTAATTGTCTTGGAGTTTTCTACTGCCCAGCTCTCACCAGGGTACACTAACATGTCCCCAGCCTCTTTCAGAAACAGTACATGTACTGTGTGGATTGCTTTTTACAGGACAAGGAGGTGGTGGACCCAAGACTGCTGAGTGTAAGAGAATAATGCACTAGGGTCTTAGTGCACTGTAGTGACTGGTCTGCTCCATTGCCATCTCTCCCTTTTCCTCACTGGCTCCCAGTCCCACACATACACAGCCCATAGAGAGGTCAAGCAAGCAGGAATCCAGACTTGGGATAAAGAACAAGGAAAAGAAACACCTGGGATACAAAGAACAGGGAAAAGAAACAAACTGAAGGAGGACTGGGTGGTGTGGGACAGACCACATGTCATTGGTATGACACATACTGTACCCATCTCATTCAGAGAGCACTGTAGCTTCCCTGCACAGTTCCTGGCATCTCTGATGGGCTATCAAGCTACATTGTACCAGTAAATAAAATGGGCCAGGGACTGTTCCCTGGCCCCGAGGCCAACTGGCACCACACAGATTATGTCCATATGGCTAAACTCTCTTCTTCTCCAGAACAGGGTAACTGTGTCTGGGACCTGTCTGGTGCAAAGCTACTTGGTGTATACAAAAATCACACCAGGGCCTGTGCTGTCAGCCTAACAATGAGGATGTTCAGTTGCCAGTGTTTAGTTTGTGAGGATTAGCATCCTCATATCCATGTTTCATGAGAATCTAACTGGGATGTGAAACTTTCCTTACTGACACCATTCACTCATTTTGGCCTGGTCCATTTGATGCCATCAGATGGCAGACTTGTATCTGCTTCCAATACTGGCAGTAGGTACTACATTCCTACTTCCCTCTTTCCCTCAGCTCTTTTAGCCTATGTTTTAAACATGTTCCTAAGCACCACTTCCTTATGAATCACCTTTAAGTTGTGTGCAACTTTCCATTCTGAATCATCTTCACTAAAGGCTCTGCTTCTAGACCTTCAAATACTTTTTATCTTAGTAAATTCTGCTGATTTTCCAGAAGGAAAGATTTCTGTGGGAACAGCCCCATGGTCTAAGCCACTGAATCTGCAAACCCCCTGTCAGCAAAAACATCTGTGGACTTTCCTTCCCTTGATACAGAGCAGCTAAGCAGGATGCTATTCAAGGACTCCATCTATATCTGGTACAGCTACCACCACAGACCAGAGACAAAATAGGCTACTGATTAAAATAGGATCATAACAAGTATCATTGGGAGGCAAAGCTTGGCCTACTTTTTTAATTTTTCTGAATGACTTGATCACTGGGAGGGAGGAGAGTCCCTTTAATGCTGCTCTTCAGGGCATTCATAGCAGGAGATACACTGGATTACGAAGCTGAGAGTAGAATGGCAGTGTGCAACCATCTACCCCTAAATCTGAGTGAAAAGACTATTGTTAGCCAGCAGCAAAGTCTGATTTCTTACAGGGTTCTGACAGATCCTCATAAGGCAGAATTTCTGGGGTTTTCTCATCACATAAATGGAAGATGTGTGAAAGAGCAACAAAGAGACGTAACATGGCTTCAGGAGCCCAAGTCTGACACTGCTTTTCATTGTGCTTAAAACTTTTTGTGTCTTCCTACCAAAAATGCACAGGTTTTAGCCAGCAGTCCCACAGCTCCCTCAGGACAGCACAACAGACAGGCCCATAACACAGCAAGCACAGGGACAGACAGACAGACACTGGGGGGGTCCTGCACATCTGCTGTGCTACCAAGTCACACAGATGCCCTGTTAATCAGCAGCTGAAAGTGGGGTCTAGCTCCTACAGTGGTGGGCTCTTGACAGCATTCCAGAAAGGATGGAAAGAAAATCTGCTCACACTCAAGGTGGAGGAGCTGGTTGGTTAGCTCACAGTGTTCCCATGCTGTCCTTGCTCTTAGGATAAGCAGGCAAGTTGAAACACAATTTTCTGCCATGTTCTATTCCGTGTTAGCTCACCACAGTGGCAAATCTAATTTCCAGGGAGTACCCGTGGCGCCTAGAGATCCCTGGCTGGCAGAGGAATTGCACGGAGGTGCCTCACTGTCCCCATTAGTGTTCTCTGGGGAACAGATAGTGGCAGTCCAATGACTGTCTGCTGAAGAAGGCCAGAGACTGCACTGATTTCTGCCATGGATGAAACAGACTGGACTAACAAGGATCATGGAGGAGCAGGAACAATTTAAGATCACTTCATTACATATTCAAGTCAACAGAGAGGGATCATACAACTCAAATGCTGGACTGTGCATATCTCAAGTATAAACAAGAACTCTAGCTTTTTGAATAAGAATTATCACCCAAAATTCAGTGAATCACTCTCCCTCTTTTCTCTTGCATGATATTGAAGCAGTAAGGGGAAAGACTATGTGTACTGCTACACCCTAAGCTATGTCTTATTTCCTAGCAGCTTTACCAGCGCTTCATTGATCTTTGGGATGAGGGAAAAGAAGCAACCTGGTGTTATTATGAAATAATGAACTTTACCAAGAAGCAATATCATGAAAGAAAATGAATTCAGCACAAAA
>VZRH01004968.1:528004-573795 GCA_013397555.1 Urocynchramus pylzowi | reverse complement strand
TTTTTTTTTTTTTTTTTTTTTTTTTTTTTTTTTTTTTTTTTTTTTTTGATAAGGAGCACTGGAAAGCCTGATTTAAAATCCCTGCCCTGAGCATCTCCTAGTTTTAATGACATTTGGATCCAGATTTGGATCCAGGCTTCACAGCTTGATTCATCTGTCCCAATCCATCTGTCCTTCTAGCCAGCCAGAAGTCTATTCCAGGCAGACGATGGTAGGTCTGAGACTGCTGAAACAAGACACACTTCAGGTTCAGAGCTGTTGCTTACACAGTTCTCTTTCTGATACATGTTAGCCCATTGCAGTCAGCCCTATTATGCATCATATGCAGAGCTAAAATCCTTCACCCCCCCAACTTGCTGCTTCTGAAAACTGGTAGACTTATGCTGCCCCAGCTAAACACCGAGAAATGAAGGAATTGGGTATTTCACAGAAGTGGTTGTGTCTGGTCCAGGGTACTGACTTGTATGATTTCTTCTAAATCCCCAGTGAATCCCTCACTCAGTAGAGACAGACCCATGGTACTGAGTCCTGTGAGCTCTGGGGGTCCTGGAGAGCACATGGCACCTGGGAGATCTGCAAACCCTTGGCACACCCTGCAACAAGGTGGTGGGGAGGAATTTCCCCAGTGCAAGTGGCAGGCAGGAGGTCCAGGGAAGTCACCCAGTAATTACTGGAAAGCAGCAAGCAAGTCAGCCTGTTAAGGTTGAAACAAAAATGCTAATATGGACCCAATACATGGCAGCTGGGGCCTCCTATTGCTGTACCACCTCATCTTTTTCCAGAACCATATAAGAATGGTTCAGTTGTCCCAGCAGCGAGGAAAAAAACCCAAAAACTACAACTTCTGCAAGTCCCATAGCTGGTAACATTGGTCCAAGCTTGGACAGCTGCCTCTTTTTCTGATCCTGCTAAATCTTCAGAGGACAGCCAGACACAGTTCTGTTGCCTCAGCTTCCTTTGCGCTTTGTCAGGGTGAAGAGCCAGTGGCTTAGGGATTTCCACTCCTTCTCATCCCACCCCATGCCTTTTTTCCTCCAGCATCACCAAGCCTGCACTGGAATCCATGTGTGCAGTAGAGGGAAGGGGAGGGAACGATGGGAGAGATGCTCAGAGTGTGCAGCAGTGGGGAGGGGGTGTTGAGGGGAGTCAGGCTCACAGCTCCATTGCAGAGCATCTTTCACAGTGTCTAGACACCAGCTGCCGGGTTGCCGCGGAAACTCCCCGACTTCAGCTGAGGGAAGGGAGCATTGAGGTCTCCAGAGAAATGGGAGTGATGGAGGAAAAGGGTGGGGAGAGAAAAGGGAGGATGTTTCTTGTGAATGTGAGGTGTTAACCCTGTTAGAGCTACATTTGCAAATATTATTCCATCCTGGAGAAAGGGAAAGAAACAGATCTCTCTTTCTTCCACTACTGTTTCTTTCCCACATCCATGGATGCAGCCAGACATGGAAGCTGAGAAAAACTACATGCCTACTGCTGACTGTTCATTTATCACTGCCTATCACCAGCACTTTTGTCCCAGACTCCCTTCCTACTGTACCCAAAACTGGGCAATTTCAATCCAGCTACAACTGGAAGAAGCCCTACCAGAGTGGTTAGGTTTTCAGACAGCAAGATCTCCTTTAGCAAGACCAGTCCTTTGGCCACTGTCACACTACAAGCAAAGGCAGCTGCAGGGAGGACAGGGTGCTCCCACCTGGCAGCAGTGTCATCTGTCACGGTGCTTCTGTGGGGATGCTCTGTCACACCAGAAAGTGGTGGGCAGGTGGGAGGCTGCATAGTACAGTGGCCAAAGGCAAGGTAAAAGAGCTCTTTCAGGATGAGAGTGTCTTGGAGGCAGATATTTTACACTGGCATTAAGTGGCCTCCTACCAAACAGCATCAGAGGTGTTGTGACCTCAACAGATCTCTACCAAGGTTCTATGGTCTTCCCAGCCAGGGAGCTTGAAGGGGAGAAATGGGAAGTGATTTGTGCAGGGTGTCCCCAGCCATCAGCTGGGATCAGAGTTGATCTGATGAACAATCAGGTGCTCAGCTGTCCTGATGAACCAGAAAGACTCCCTCCAGGAGTGGTTCCAAGCTACCAGCCCTTCTATCTCCTGCACTCATTACTTTACCTGAGGAAAACCTTAGAAAAAAAATTACCTTTAAGTTGTTCTTTACTCCTCTTCTCCCCTGCCCCTGTTGATTTCACATAGATTGTGCAGACCAGAAAGGATACTCTTTAATTCTTTAAATACCTTATGATTCAAAGAGCTTGATTATGGAGGTTTTAACTTCCCTCCAGCTGTGGAATGTAACAGTTGACAGCTGCTCTTGGCACATGTATTGGAAAACAGGATGTTCCCATCTCATGCAACAGCATTCTTTTGTGTCACCCATCTTTTCTCCCTTGCTGGTTTAAGTTCTGGAGGATGGTTTAGAAAGAGAGGGCATGTGAGGGGACAGAGGAACAAGGTCTTTCTAAGACACCTCAATTTGTTCTTTAGCTTCTTTAAAGCAACTGTCCTATGAGATTATAGGGGAGAAATCAGAGGAAAAATAAGAAGAAATTGAAATACCCTGAATAGATATAGACCAATTGAACTTTATTGAAGTGACAGATAGATTTTTCTACAGCCAGGACATTCCTAGCAAAGTAATTAATTCAGGGAATGAAGCTTACAGCACTTTGGGGATGGAGGTTTGGATTTGGAGAGGCCAAGCAGATGCACAGAGAATAGCACAGCAAGTGACAGAAGTTTGACAGACAGATCAGGTCCTCAGAGGTCTGCCCATCTCACAGTTCTGCTGAGAAGCCTGGCAATGGTGGTAGGATCAGTAGGGGGATAAAAATGAACCTGAAACTGTGGCAGACTGCTGGCATTCATGCACTGCTGATCCTGAAATAAAGAGGGTTAAGAAGAGGAAGGAAACGTTCAGAGTGGTAGAGCCTTTGGGTTCTCCATCTACAGCTCCCACCTCCTCACACAGGACTGACTGTGAAGCTCTTCTCCTCCCTTTCCCCAGCAAAACTGGCTAGGGAAAAGAAACTAAAGGAGGAAATCTTCTGTAATTGCAGCATAATGGTCTAGAAATTCCTTCAGTGCATCCAGAATTAATGTGCTGCTCCTCCTCGCTTACTCCTCCCCCTTCAGCTGTCGGTGGCAGGAAAACAAATTGCTGCAGCCCTTACTACAAACCATGCTCCCGCCTCCCTTCCCCCAGCCCAAAAGACATGTGCCATTCATAAGCTGCCTGACTGCTGGTCTCCATTATTAAAGCCTAGAAGACTGATAAATTGGGGATTCATGGAGCCTGCAAGCCTCCAACAACCACATTGCCATGGAAACCAGAGGCAGCCTCCATCTCCAGCAGAAATGATATTGATCTAGCTGAAGGCAGGGAATTACAATCAAGGGGAGGATATAAAATGTCTCTTTTTCTTCCCTTTGCCATCCTCCCATTTCGAGTTTAAATGAAGGAGAAATTTCATTTAGAGATCATTAGTTTGTTTCCGTCCATCATCATACACCAAGGCTCTGCAAATTGGATGCTAAAATTATTAAATGCCTGTTGTCAGGCTTTCCACAGCCATCTTCTTGATAACTGTCCCCAGCAGCTGTAACACCAACACGACCAGCTCTTTGCATCAAAGAAATTACTAGTATTTCTCAAATGCAGGGCTGGTGCACACCCATAGAATCCAAATGAGTTTTGTGCAGGATGAAACACAGGCACTGCTCTCCAGAAGGCAGTTTAGGCTTCACGCTGTACCCAGGGAAACTCCTGGGAGCCTTTGCTTTTCATTTCATCAGGAGGAGGCTTGAGAGCCCAGACATAGGAAGAGGCATTTTGAACTACAAACACTTTTGTGGGAAAAAAAACTATTTTGAGACATCACAGTGGCATTTGTGGTGCAGAGCGATTCTCCCCTCTTCTTGAAATCCCTTGTCTGGGACTGCCCAACTACTGTTTTCCCGAGGATGGAAAGATCAGGAGTCACAGCACCTGTCCTGCAAAACTGGGTAGGCAGCTGGGCACTTTCTCCAGATTATATAAAGGCCAGATCCTCCTGGTTTGACTAAAGGTGGGAGGTTGGGCTGTGTAGTCATACCTTCTGCCCCAAGAAATCTCTGTGACCAGAGGTGTGTGATGCTTGCCCAGTAAGCAGTCAGCTCCATGGAAAAGGAGGTGTAGGGCAGCCCTGAGCCTGGCACTGGCCATTTTCAATAAGCCAAGCTGTATAGCAGAAAGGAAGGAAGGAGATGGAAAACCTCTCATGAGTGCTCTTATTGCCAGCACCAGTCTTCTCTGTGAAGGTGGCAGCAGCTTGCATCAGTAATTCTGATTTTAATTCAAATTTGGCAAGCTCTGTTTTATTTTATTTTTTGACCAGTTTTGAGAGCCGTTTCTCCCAGTTGGAGAGGAACTATCAAGTCTCTGAACTCTCTGAGTGCTGTGCCAAGCGAACCGATGCAGCTGTCCCACAGTAGCCATCTCGGTTTAATTGGCTTTTCACAATAGCAATTCCATCAGGCAGATAATGAATTGGGCCGTGACATGAGGGCACTTGGTGGGACAGCTGCAAATGCTGGGGAGACCACCTAGGGGCACAGCCAGGCAGCCCCATGCCCTGTGCACAGCCAACTGTGCCATAGCCAGGATGCACCACCTCTCTGGAGCAGCAGAAATGCCTGGGTTGTCAACAGCTCCTCAGTACCATCCACTATGGTGGAAAAAAGTACCCTTACAAGGAGCTAAGACAGCCCTTTGCTGAGCTAGTCTACAATGACAAGGCTTCTTTTCCTGATCAAAGGACATTTTCCTTGGCCCTGACTCAGCTGTGGGACCAAGCAGTAGCTGCTCCTCCACCATCTCGTGTGCAGCCAAACTCTGCCATGAAGCCCAGCTCTGCACAGGTCCATGGAAGCTGCCAGTTACCACAGCTTCCACATGCAGAATTTGTACGCTTTTGGCCAAGGTGGAGCAGCCCATAATTTTGGCTTGAGCACCGTAATTTTGACAACAGTGGTCACAAGGAGAGGGCCTGATATGAGGCATGAACTCATCAGGCCTGAGCTGCTCTGACATTGCTCTGAAATTGCACTGAGGCATAGAAAGTGGCACCCCACCATTTTGTGCTCTTATTGTCTCCTCCTGCTGATTTTACTTGCTGTAAAGGTCCTTGGCTCGGGTCTTGCCTGCTGGTCACAGAGCAATGTGTGAGGTATCCATGTGAATGAACATGTCTCTCTTACTCTTCCTCTCCTGCTGGAGCTGTTCCACTTCCATAAACCATTAAATATTTATTGGGCCAGAGAAAAACATTGACTCTGTAGACCAGTGGTGAGGGCACTCATCTGGAATCGGGGAGACCAAATGCCACATCCTGGCTCCAGCAAGCAATAAATAATTTATGCAAAGTGGAATAGCTCCAGCAGGAGGGATCGTGGGGAAATGTGTCCAGCAGCCCAGTGGCTTGCTTGCAAAGCTCACTGGATTTCAGCTTCCTAGCATAATGCCCCCCCATCTTTTGTCCCATTTAGGGAGGACTTGACCCTCACATGCTAGTTACTCTAAGAGCACGCAAAGATTTTCTTACTACTTCATTCTACAAATCCCATAATTCCTGGTAATGGTATATAATATGTTTGGGTTTGAATAATTAAAAGGTCCTTTAATAAAAAAAAGATTATCCTAGAAAACTTTTAGTCTATCAGGACTCAGAAGCCCTGCACAGTTGTGGTTTGAACTGTGATCAGGCTTATCTCTTCTGTTTAGCAGAACCACGTCTATGTGTTTTGCTAGAAATGAGGCCAAGAAGTAGTTCCATGCTACATCAGTTAGGAGCATCTGGAATTTTCTTCTTCTTCCCTGATGTAAAAATCAGTGACTCCATCCATCTTTCTCAAGATTTGTCATTTGGCTTCAGCAATGTAAACGGTTTCTATCTTGAGGCACAAAAAACCATTTTCTTTCTCATTTTCTGTCTCTTTATTAAGTGCAGTGAACAGTGCTGGGTTAGTGTCTCTGGAGACCAGTCTGCTGCTCAGCAGCAGTGCTGTGCATTTCCTCCCTGTGCCTTCCTGGTGGGCCTCAGCTGTGTTTGGGAGAGGATGTGCCATGGACAAGAGGTCAAGCTTAGTCCAAACAGGCACCATGCTTGGCCACACTGGTAAGTGTCCCAGCAAAGGCTTGGCAATAGTGCTGGGATGGCTTTGTGGAAACGTATCTTCAACCTCAAAGATAAGCTTAAAGGCAGGTGCCAAACCTGTTTGCAGTGTTTGAGCAGAGCTGCAAGATCAAGGTGACACTCATGCCTCCTCACTGTTTGGCCATAAAGAAGTTACCTCCTTTCACCACCTGGATCCCTGGTGTACCAGCTGAAAAATGGACTGTGAATTGCCAGATAGAATTGCTGCTCCTATGAACTGTAGCAGCCCTACCAAAGATAAACTCACAGCAACCCTCTGATCAGATCCCATGAATGTGGGGGATTTCCATCTCTTTGACAACAAGGGAAAACAGAGGGCCAATGTTTCAAGATTGCACTGAGTGCCTTCCAGGGGGACAAACATAGAGACCATTTGTGAGCAGATCTAAGATTAAGACAGACTCCTTCAACTCACAAATATTTCTGAAGGGGGGCAAACCCAATCCGAGGGTTTGGTCTCCAGTGACATATTCCTTGTTTCAGCACCAATGACCAGAGTTTATTCTGAACTGCTTGTGACACTGAGGCTGAAATCACGGGTGAAATCCTAGCTTTGCATAAGCAGGATCGGTAACACAGGATGTATAAACTGGAATACCTACTCTTTTTTTTTGTTTTTCTAAACCCACACCCAGTGAGGGAATGGAGTCCCATACTAATTTGAAAACTAGACCATTGTGGACTCAGTCCACACAAGCTTGCATTCACACCTCCCTGTTAGAGGCTTGTGTCATTTCCAATCAATGTGTGCCCCAAGCTTTTAAGAACATCAAAGAGGTTTTTACAAGTACTTGCCACCACCCCAAATTTAAATCACTTTTACTTTACTCCATCTTCCATATCTTTAAGTGGTTATCAAGTAATGTCTTTGAAACATTTTTCACAGCTGCAAAGACAGTTTTGTCAAAGTCAGCAGCACTGGGGAATGCTCCTGCATAATGGTCTTGTTCCTGCTCTCCTATCCCTTTCCCTGTACCTGCAATGCATTATCAGCTATGGTTCTGTATCAGTGCACCCACTTCAGCATTGGGATTTGGATGCTCTTCCAAATGTCAGAGAGATTTTCTTCTTCATTAAGCCCTGGAGGTTATAGGTAATGTCCAGTTATCATTACTAGCATTACCAATTACTGTGTTTTGCTGAGGGAAGATGGAGAGGTTGAATAGAGTCTTCCACCTTCTGCTTTCTTTCATAATGAAAGGAGGACTCATTTGCTATTGCCTCAAGGTACAGCTGGGAAGTCTGTCATTCTTTGAACACTGGCTAATTGGGACCTTATGACCTTTATCTAAGACTTATTTGCATGAAGCACTGAGTCTCACTTTTCTGGCCATTAGGGGAACAGCATTTTTCTTTACATCCCTGGACCCTGTCCAGCTTTCCATAGCTCTTTTCCTGACTACACTACAGCCGAGCGAAGGGCAGGTGTCCAAGGTGGATTCCTGACTGCCAGGACTTTAGCTGAGATTTTCCACTCTCTTCCAATGTCCCATGCTGACACTGATGTAGTTAAGGACACAGAAAGAAAAAAGAAACATTTCACCAATTCACATTTGGTGATGATCTAACCAAGGCTCTTAAATGGTACAGGCCATCAGAGCTAAAGGATCTGTAAAGGGAGCCTTGGGCAGGGAACACAGAAGTAGGAAAGAAGTCACAGTTCTAGTAACCTGCAAAACCAGACCAGACTCTTCTTCAAAGAACAGCAAAGCACAAGATAGCAGTACTCTCTAGCATTTGGGTTTCCCACACACATTATTTTTAATATCTCGTCTATTTTCTGCCTGAAAGATATCCAGAGAGAAAAGCGAGGAAATGAGGAAGCCCTTCTTTAAATCAAGCTTACAGCATGAATGTAGTCTTGAGAAATATTGTGTCTAGAAACCTCTTCAAATTGAGCTTGTGTAATATGGTCTTTCACAGGTCTATTGGAGGTCCAGAATTGGAGGTGGGAACTATCCCACAGAGCTGATGCCAGTGGCTTGACTTGAAAGCCTTCTGTCACTGCTTACATTTGCCTTGGTTCTCTTGGCCACTGCCCAGTCTCACAGATCATCATATGGCTAAATAAAAAACTTCAGTAGTGTCTGTACAAAAAGAGTCACTGCAGTCATCTGTGCTCATACAGTAGCTGTCTGCAAAAAGGAAAGAGGTTGGAGTGCACAAGGACTGGGAATAGGAACAAAACAGAAGAAATAATGCCCTTCTGGAAACATGTAAAAGTTACAGCTTTTTTTGGACTAATGTGAAGAGTATCTGTCATTCCAACTCATAAAATAGATTTGCAGATTGGAAGGGAGTGCAGAGAAAAGAAACAGAGTTCCTAAAAAGCATGGAAATAAATTTCCTATAAAAAGCAGTTGAAAGCACTGCTTGTGTTTTCTTCAGGAAGGAGATGAACAGCAAGGGCTATGAGACTATGCCCTCTGTGCATAAATGCATACTGTATGATGCTATATACCATAACCAAAGGCATGAAGTAGGGCTATCACAAGGTTTTGCTGATTATGTGATATAGCACAAGTACAGAAAGATATTTAAGGCAATGGTGGCCATTTTGTCACCGAACTTTATGGCCATTGTACAGTTGATGGAGTTGGGAAAGCTGTTGATACTCAGTCAATCAGATATTTTGTGTGCATACACACACACATATGCCATATAACACCACAGTTATATTAGCATCAAAAGAGAGAATACACCATGCTTTACCTGTTAAACCAGATCTTAGACAGTAGAAGACAGGGATGAGTCCCAGCAGCAGAGAAGCAGTTTACCCTAGATCTGCCCATAGCAGTGCTTTGTGCTAGCCACAGAGAGCAGTACAATAAATGGATGTTAACTCTGACCTAGCTTGGCAATTTCTGTGTTCCTTTACCAGTTATTTGCATGGATCCTTGTAAGTGCAACTTCACCTTTCCAGAGTCTATGAAATTTCCACAGAGACTGGAAGTGATCACTGCACAGACACTGATAATCCAGTATTAATTCACCTATTAAATAGCTCTTGAGGAATGTCTAACTAATCTGACTGTGCTGACCTGGTGAACTTTACAAATCCTTTTCCTCTGCAAGTGACACTCATCTGTACTACAGAATCAGTATTTCTACTTTTGAGTTTCAGCTCCCTGGAGCTGTAAATCCCAGCTGATGCTCTGCAAGCTTATATCTATCTGAAAAGTCCAGCCTACTTGATCCTCGTGTAAAGAGATGACACTGGCAGTGCTGCAGAGCACTTCTGGCATCTACAGCAAACAGCCATCACTTAAATTTCATTGTCTGTCTATCCAGACTGTCCACAGGTCTGCTATTTGAGCCCTTCTCAGCAGAAATTTTATCATTTATGAAAGAAAGCCTTCTTCCCATGGAGCATTTCTGAAGATGATCTGAATGCAGATAGGCCACTGTGGAAAAAATTGTAATGAGAGTGATTTAGAGCAAAGTCTAGGTGGAGTTCAGCCACTGGTCTTGGCTGTAGAGAACTGTGTTAGTGTGAGTGACTACTGTACAACATAGCACACACTGTGACACAGGCAGGCACTGCCATAAACAACGTCACCTGTATGTGTGGTGTGGAAGAGCAACAGCTGTCCTTGCCAACCAGAAGGGGTGAAAGATTGATGTCACCTTTCCTATAATTTGAGCCTTCACAAAATAAGCCAGTGACTCCAGTAACCAGCCTTGAGTGTCCATGCAGTCCCTACTGAGGTTCCAGAAGAACTGGTACGTCTTAGGTACAAAGGAGTGGTTACCCTGCTCTCCTCAAGGGGCTTTTTCCAGAGCTGGGCCACATCTTTTCATCAGTAAATATGTTTAATGTCACCTATGATTTTATTAAAAAGAGGTCAAGTAGTGCTTCACCACAGGCCCACTAGTGCAGTTCCCACCTCTACAGGGCAAGCTGTGCCTCATTAGGAAACAGCAGACAAGGCATACATGGGACAAGAGACAGTACTGCACTGCAATAGAGGAGGAAATTCTGCACCTGTGTCAGCTTGTGTGTAGGAAAATTGTGACATTCCAACCTGCCCCTGCCCCTCACATGGCTGTTTGCACCAGTGCAAACCCAGCTATGAAATAGGTGATGTTTATGCCCATGTAGACACAATGCAAAGACTAAAATTTCAGAGCAAATGTGGACTAAACACAGACTTTATACTTCAGCATGTGTCAGGCAACCTAAACTGCATTTATATAGTCTTTACTTTGTTGCTGGAGTAGCACTACACACAAAAAAATGCTGCCATGCTTGCTTAGAGTTTTTCCCTCTGGGGCAGTCATGGGAAGACTATTATATTGGCATTGCTTTCCTTGTCTGCCAGGTGTAGCAGCAGAGATAAGCTCCCTTGAAGCAGGAATGGCAGTGAGGTTGTTCTGTCTCATGCCAGCTACTCGTGGGCCAAGACAGAAATTCCAAGTCACACAGCTGCAATCCTCTCACACAGTGCAGGTTGCACGTTCTGGCTGCTACAAGACAATAGACAGTTTCCCTTTCCAAATCTTTATACAGCCAGTGCTCCCAAGGTGCAGCAAGTATTGTCCTTCCATCAATATGGGGATTGAACTGAAAACAAAGAACTGATTCAACTGTGAACCATGAAAAAGGATCCATAGGGACTTGCTCCCTCTGAGGAAGTGAAGGGAAGATGGTTCCTCCCAGTGCTCCTTGCTTGCAGGATACAGAGCCCTGGGGGAGCTGCTAGCCCTTACATGTAAAGCACTTGTCACCTGGCTGATTTTTCATTTCAGCTGTGAAGCTGCTCCATTGTAAAGCTATTTCATGAAGCAGGAAAAGCATTCTTAGTTACCCAACAAAAGATCTGTTTGTTTCCTTAGGCACAATTTACTCTTTCACATTTCTAGGCTTTGTGTTCTTACCTGACAATCTGAGAGTGCTTTGATGTGAGAGCCAACCCAATTTGGAGTGAGACTTGAAAACTTGTGAAAGTACAAATCAAATCTAACACTGTGTGACATTCACCTCCTCTCCTTCCTGAGAGGACATCATAGCCCATCTTCTTCCATAGTCTGCTGTGCTGGATGCTGATCTCATTTCACAGCTGCACTACCAGACTCTTTCCAGTAACCTTCATGGAGACTCTCCGGATTTAAGCCAATCAAGCCACGACTAGAACAAGTCTCACTTCCTCATCCATATGTAATGTATAAATTCTTGCCATCACTTTTGGATTTTGTCTTGTTGAGTAGGTTGGCATCTAAGGGAGCCTATCTAAGCATAATACCAACACCAAAGAGCCAAAAGCTAGATCATAAGGAGAAAACCTATAAATCTATGTCTTGACAAGGATGCTCCGATGACAAGACAACTTGTTGGCATTCCTGCCGTCCACCAAAAGACATGAAGAGGTTTGAGAGATGGTCCTTCTTACATCAATCCTTCATTGCCACTGAACAAAGCCCACTGACTCATTTCATGCTTTACCCATGTTGGAGTCCATCTCTTTTTTACTTTTACATACACTGAGGATTGCTTATGATCCGCCCTGCTGTACAACTGGGAATGCCTGGGGTCCCAGACCAGTTATCATTGGATACAGGAGAGTTGGTTGAAGCCATTTTCTAGGCCATTACCAAAAGACAGATAGAGCACATCGAACTGAGTAACAAGGAGAGAGGTGAGGGCTGTCAGGGGTACAAAAAACCACTCCCCCCTCCAGAAATGTTAAGCATTAAAAACTGTGCACTTCTCTTTATCAGTTAGTTATTCCTTTCCCCACACCCTGTCTTTTTCTGTCCTGCCCACAGATAAAGGCAAAAATCTCTCCTGAGTATGAATTAAGTGCTCTTGCCTTTTGCTTGTGCTTGCACCAGGGAAGGAATCAACAGATAGCATGATACAGCCATTGTAGTAAAATCCAAGGCAGATGAGCAGCACCACCCCAAAGCAGCACGGTCGGCACGCCTCAGGGTAGTAGCAGCCAAGCATGCCATGGCAACCAGCCAGCCAATGACACTGGCCAGGAGCCAACTCGATTTATTTCTGGCAGCCTGACACTGCACACTTGTGTGCCAGTCTTCGATCGCAGAAACGATAAGAGGTGACCTTTGAAGGCCAAGGGGACAGATGAAGCTGAAAGAGGATCTGTCCCTGGGCTGGAGGAGCACTGAAGTGGCAGATGTCCCCTCTTTCAGGAGTGACCATTGCAGTCACACCAGCAACCACCAGTGCTGTGTTTGCTGGGGAAAGACTGGGAGAAAGGTTGAGACCTGGCAAATGTGTTTAAGTCTATGGAAAGAGTAAGTAACAAGAGAGACAGAGAGCTTTAAAGATATGAGAGAGCAATAGGAGGAAGATAGTAAAAAGAAAACACAGGCTTTCTGTCAGGAAATATTTCCTGTCTGGGGTACTTTTGTCCTGTGATGATGCTCTTCAGAGGAATATTCTGTATTGCAGAGCACAGCCCGGAATCCTCAGAGAGATGTACAAGAAGACCTATTTAATCTTTTTTGCATTTCTTTCTTGGATGACTCTGGGGTCACTTAGCCAGCTGTTCAGGTTTGTGACTGGAAGGCTGATATCATATTGGAATAGGAATTCAAGAAAAATCTATATTCATTACCATTTTAAAGAGGCTATCAGCTTGACTCTGGCCACGCACCTTCCATGTTTGCTTTCTGCAAACATTGCTAAGCTTGAGTGTTACTGCATGCATACTGAATAAGTATAAATGGATGTACATACTGGTCTTGAACACTTGATCACTGAAAACTCATTTTTAAATATATATTTGATTGTAGATTTTCCAGCTTCCTCTGTTGGCTAGATGTTTACTTAAGTGATAGTATCTTGTGCAAATGCATATTAAACTGTGCATTTTAAATGGCCACTTCAAATGATGTGTCCATGAATGGTTGGCCACTTTAAATTATGTTAAAACCAACAAGAGCATGGGGAGGATATCTGAAAATGATTCAGAATATTGTGTAGAAATAAACCATTTTTCCATGAGTGACAACAAAAAACAGGTAAAATAAATTAAAATTAAAATCAAATAGCTTCCTACTAGAAATGTCCTACCTCTACCCATTACAGCAGATTAATCTAAATAAAAATGGAATGTCGATTCAAAGCAGAATCATTATTGCTTAGAAATAAGGCATCCCAGATATTAAATAACAGGGAATTAACATTCATTATCCTCTGTTGTGTACAGAGAACCCCAAAACACTGATTCACACTGCCCTATTCTTGCCATTGATGTTTATACCTTTGCCCAAGTATAAAACCAACACAAGTACAGCATGCAACATAGCAACTTACATTTCACTAATCACATTACATTTATGTTACCACCTAACTCATCATATAAAGTAAGAACAAATGGCTGGGGACTTGGACAACAAAAAGCAAACCTAGACAATTCAATTTCAAGGCTTATTTGTAGAAACTTCTAAATAAGCAGGAGTAAAACCAGCAACCCTTTGTAGTTATGTACAGTCCGTTCAGACTCACGCTCTTGAAGGTTACTCCCCTTGCCCATCCCCTAAATCACAAATGTCCTGCATTAATTACTTTCCCAGTATTTAATCTGTCCTTTTGGATATCTGTTCTTCCCTATCTGTCCACTTTTGCTGAGCAGGAATAGAGTTGCCTGGAGCCCCGGGTTAGCTATGAAGGTTGGAAGCCTAATTGGAGAATGGAAGTTGCAATTTGTGGAGGAGTAGTGGGCCAAATGAAATTATGGAGAAACATCTGTAAGTACAAGACTGGGTGCTGAGGCTCTCTAGAATTTACATCAGGCTGTTTATGACCATCAAGGTGATATGTAACATTTTCACCCAACAAGCTAATGAATGCAGGCTGCCCTGTACAACAGAGTATTTAATGAATGTGCAGGCCAGTTTTGCTTGATACTGCCTCTTAATTGAGTTTCACACAGAGCCTACCTCCAATGTTACCTTTTCTTTTTTATGTTCTATTTCTTTGATAAAATAAGAAAGGTCAAGAACAAGAGACAAAAATATCCTCAAATCTTTGATGCATTTTCTACTCAACTCAGTATCACAATTTATAATAAATTCTTCTTTATGGTTTGTAAACATTATAGGTCTGTCAAAAAATGCTTCACTTTTGCCTCTCAAAACCCCTCACCCCTTCCCAGAGGAACTGGTTAAGCAGGCTTGCACTTGGTCAACTGTGAGGAATTGAAAACACCTCCTAGAGTGACTTCTCCTCTCTAGAGGACTTCTTCCTCTCTTCTGTCCTCACTCACTGAGCTGTCAGGGCTGTTAATCTTTCCTTTCCCTGTCTGATTCTCTTGCTACCCATGTCTGAATTAGCTGACACTCTAAAAGCTTCATGCAAGCTTGCCTGGCATGGAGTACTCCGAGTAGAAACCCTACAGGTATGGGTGTGGATGAAACTAAAAGCACTGCTGATAATAAGATGTTCCTGACTAGGATGTGGGTGTACTAAGAATCTCATCCATACACCAGCAGATGGAAGAAAGACCCTTTTGACTCCATGACCATCCCACCAGCAAGGTCTCCTGCAGTACTGAGAGCGCTTTTGTCTTGTGAGACTTTCAGCTAAAGTTGGGAGCCTCCAATTACCTGGCCAAGTTGCCCCACTGGAGCTGTCTGTGCTAGAGTGACTGAAAAGGTTCATCACTATCTTTAGCACATGCAGAGCTTGGGGAGCTCCCCCTCCAAGCCTCCCGGCTGGCAGACACCCTCCTGCCACAATGGAAAAAAAAATGGATGGCTGATAGCATCTCCATGTAGAGGAACAGGAACCTCAGCAGGAGCTGCAGTATTTCCAAAAGCTGATTGGAAGCAAGAAAGAGGGTATTGAGCAAGAAATTAATCTCCCCCACCCCAAAAAACTGCCAAGGGGTTTCCTTGTTAACTCTTAATCTAGTCCCCACACCAGCTCTTGCTCCCAGGAGACCGAGGGAGGTATCCCTTTCTGGAGAGGCTGGTTCCCTAGTGAGGCACCCACTCACCTGTCTTCTCTTCGGTTTGGCTGCTCTCCACTGTCTCCATTTGGGGTTGCGCTGTTGCCTTGGCAGTAGCATCCTCTGCGGCAGGGGTGGTGGTGGCAGTGGTGTCAGCAGCAGGCACGTCGGCTTGTTTAGGCTCCTCTTTGTCTTGGGCTTCGTCAGCCTTCAAGGACGGCGAGTTATCAGTGGAAGCTTTAGTGGCACTTTCCCTTTCGGGGGCAGCGGCAGCAGCGGTCTTTTCCTCTGAGGAGGCAGCAGGAGTGGCAGCCTGTGGGGCTGGCTGCTCTGAGCCCGTGTCGGCGGCTCCATCTCCTTTTTTCTCCTCCGCTGGCGCGCTGCTGTCTTTGCTGCCCTCCTCCTGCTGGGCACTGTCAGCGGCGGCTGCTTCTGTGGCAGCAGGAGCCTCGCTTTCTTTGTTCTCGGCCGCTCCGCCGGCAGGGCCTTCCTCCTTCTTGTCGGCGGCATCAGTCTCAGATGCTGGGGCATCTCCCTTCTTCTCCCCCTTGAGCTTTTTCCTTGTTATGTGTCCGCGGAAGCTGGCCTGGATTTTGGTGGCTGCCTTATGAGCTTTATCTTCTGGTTTGATGCCATCTTGCTCAATCTTTTGGTCTCCGTCCTCATTTTTTTCAACCTTTGAAGAAGAACAAGGGAGGAGGGCAGAGGAGAAAAGAGGGAGATAAGTTTAGATTTCTTCAGGCATAGCAGATGCTCTAATTTTATTGAGAGTATCCCACTTTCCTCTCCTGCTAACCAGTGAAAAGTTTCAAAATAGCCTTTCCTTTTGGTATGGGTTTGGAGCCAGGTGGCCCTAACTTCATCCTAAACCTGGACAGACATAGGTCTCCAGCCAAACCTCCAGCCAGAGGTATGTAATAGAAATTTAAAGCACCTCATCATCTCTGTCAGCAGTGCTGAGAGCATCTTGGCTGTGTGGAAAGGCTTTCACCAGCTGGCTTGTCTCTATTCCCATGATTTATTTTCCCATTCATTTTGAAATACACCGATTTTTTTCCCCTACTCATTTTCAAAACACTCTCCTGAGGGAGATTTTCACAGTCCTTCCAAATCCACCTCTGCTTTCAAGTCGGTGTTTCTCTCTAATGGCACCTTGTTTCGCAGGTGTGTGACTCTAATGACACCAAGTGCTTTGTCTGTTATCGCTCTCTGGCTCGGGATTGCCAGCAGAGAGTGGGATTGCGGCGCGCCCCGGCGCAGCTCCGTGCTGGCAGGCACACGGATATTCACAGGATGTACTCCTCACAAACGCCCTGCCTTTGCTCTCCACCCATGGTTTCACTGAAGGATTAATAGGCAGATTGCTATCACTCTTTCCAATTTCAGCTGACTATTATTATTTCTCTGACTATTGGGGGGAATTCAACCTTATAACAAAGAACAGGCATTCCCTGTGTTTTTCAGACTTAAATCGTGAATTAAAGTCTTAAATGGGACCAAAACAGAGCCTGTGCCTCACGCTGGTCTGCTGCAGAGAGATAATGCTCAGCTTATAAACCTTCACTGAATCTACAGGACAGACCACCCTTCACCCCAATAATTTAGCAGGCCTTGGGCAAGTAACAGCTCAGCAGCATGTTGATGAAAGGACGCTGTTCTATTAATAGTCCCATGGGGAAGCATTCAAAAGACCTACTTGGAAGCAGAGCCACTGGCCTCTTTGCTGTCTCTACCTAGTTTCCATCACTGGCTCAGGTCACAAAACAAAGAAAACAAGCTGACTGGGAAAGATAGAAGCATTTACTCCTGTGTGGGAAGAGGGAACCACTCCTTTGGCCATTGCAACTGGGATGTGCCATCTGGGGAAAGGCTCCAGCCCAGAAGAGAGAGGGGACAACCTACAAACACGTTCAATAAAAGTGTGGCAGGAAGAAGGGAAAAGAAGCCACCACAATGTGCAAATATGCCACTGGAAACATCATGACTGTGGAGAGGGGGAAAGAAGAGTGGCCACAGCAGCAGCAGCAGCATTTCCTGGGAAACAGACTGGAAGCAATCACTTCCACAGCACAAGACAGGGCCAAGCACATGTGGGCGTAATGCTCAGCCAGGGAACCAATCTGGTGTCCACTGCCATGCCACAGGTGGCACCCCTATGTCACCCTGGGTCCCCAGTGAGCACAGATCCCTCACCCTAGCATTGGTGCCCATCATTCCTTAAGTGGGTATGGTGACCAAGGAGTGAGCAGCCCCAAATCATCAAGGAAAATCACCCCCCCACACAGCTGTGCAGGGATGTGGATGGGTCTGCATACAGCAGGAAGCGAGATGGGAGGGCAGAGGATGCTCATGTAGGAGGTGAAAAAGGTTGTGAATGAATATGTAAATGGGATTAATACACAGAATTCTGCTCAAGGAGTTTTTCTGCTCCTGACCATGCCCAGACAAAAATGGTTGTTGCACCAATCACAGGTTGAGCATTATGTCTGCACTTCCTCAAGTGTATTAAATGACACAGTATGGAAAGTGGGCTTTTTGTGTTTGTCTCAGCTTGTCAGAGAGCAGGTGATGTTTACATGCAAAGACAATTCAGGCACCAGCAGGCTGCAACCATTCCATGTGTCTTGCATAGCTAGCTCAACACTGCTATTCAGCATCTGGGTAAGCTCTTCAGCCTACTTCAGCACAAGGAGGTGGAAACAAATTGGAAGTATGTTTAAACTAGCCAGATAGTGCAGAGCTCCACACAGGCTCATCCATCCTGTTCCTTAGACAAGTTTTGCAGCTTGCAGTAAGTCCTGTGTTGCTGTGGCAACCTAACTGCTAATACCTGAACTAGCTGGTTTAAGGAGATCTTGGAGATGCCAGCATTACACCGTAGCCACAGCAACATGAAAATAGACTGGTACTCCTTCAGAGAACTGTAGGACTCTTAAATGCTGTAGCTTTGACTCCTTCTCCCCAAGGACTGAGGCTAGTCTCAAACAGCAGCAAGACTGGGAGATTGGAAAGACAATTTAGACATAACTATAAGGCCTTAAGGGTCCAGTCCCCATGCCTGATTCCTGTGAAACTGTTAGTGAATGTGACAGAATTGTCATGGACAAACAAGAAAAACATTGACTGAAGGGAGATCTTTCTTGCCACTGGCCTTGTTGCTCTCACATCTCACATACTTCCTACACCAACCAAAACAGCTATTACAGGTTGTGGACTGCTGCATGCCTGACTTTCTGACTCCAGAGGAGCTGCCCTGTTACCTAGGCTATGCAGCCCTGTAAAGGTTTGTCTCCTTCCCCTGCTAGCCAGAGCCCAGGGCACAGTAAGGCACAGGGCTGGCTCTGTATCCCTGTCAGCCCCTGACCTGGCAGGAGAGAAGAACACTTCTCTCCAGGGAGGTCAGACCAAAACCTCCCACCTGCACCTACAGCATAGCAGAGCTAAAAGGCTCCTTTGCTGTTCCAGTGACATCATAGTCCTCTTCTCCTAGTTGGGATGACACCCAATAGAGTCCTTGCCAGATCCCAAGTTGTGCAACTGCAAAATGTGTTTCCAGTAGGGTGCTTTCAGCATAATTTCAGATACAAAAGATAAGAAATATGAGACTGGGAAAGAGGTGGAGTTCAAGATCTTGGATGAAAGAAATGTACTAATAGTTTCTCTTTGCCAACTGTGGCCCTCAGGAATCCTGTTTCTATTCAGTCCTTCCCCAGTAAAGCATCCCAGGCATTTGAAATTACTTTTTTTTTTCAGGCTGCTGGCCTGCAGCTACTTCTAGGGTCAGACACGGTATCCATAAAGAATGTGTGTCATGTTGTATAACAATGGGTTGGGTGAGAAACAGGTTGTTCAGGGGGAAACTTCTGTTCACACAAAAAAAAAAGCCCCAAGGGCTTTTCATGTGTGGATTATGTGCACAGCAGATAAACCTTAATTAAGGAAGCACTCAAAAATAACCTGTATACAGCAGAAGCTCCTGGAAAGCAATTTGTCTTCCTTGGAAAGCTAAAAGGGTGAGTCAGCCCTGCCAGGATGCATTCAAAACCATCTCAGTGGAAAACAAGAAATCTGTCTGTCTTATCTATCTCCCAAGCATTCATGATATCTTGGCTGTAGTATTGTGGCTAGAATAAAGTGACTCTTATTACTAATGTTTGCATGGAATCTGGAGTTCTCAGCCAGGAATCAGGTCTGGTAGGGATAAGTTTCAGATATTAGTATTCCATCACCTCCCTCTCCTTCACTTACACATTTATGTGTAAAGTAAACTCACACTAATACTTAATACTGACATATTCATAATACTGTTAGGGTACATGCAAGGGTACATGTTAGGTATTGCCATTTTACACAAAACAAATGTCCTCTGTTTCATTTAGTTTTAAATAAATCATAGATCCTGTAATGGCAAAATGGTATCACTGAGGCAGTAGATGAAGAGCTAAACAGATCTATAAAAGGACATAGTCAAACATATCCATTTTTTTATTTAGACCATCCTCCCATACCCAATGAAGCCAGTGTGCAAAGCTCTGCCTTTATGAAACACACATTTGTGTCTCTATCTACACAGCCCACAGCATCTTTCCAGTCCTAGAGGGATGATCCTCTCACCATCCCCATCTGCTTGTCTGCCACACCTCCAGGTTTCTAGGACATCCCTTCCCATGCAGACTGTTCCTGTAAGTGAGAATTTCCTTGCTATCACGTAGGTGAGAGAGTAGGAGATAAGAAATTAATGTTAAATCACAGATAGGGCAGAGGTTAGTTCTTAGGTATCAGGAATGTAGAAATTTCCTGGAGCCATGACAAGAAGATTTCTAATCTCTGGCTGCTTTCACACCTTCCATCTCCAAACTCACAGCTTATTGGAGGGGGGGTGGTGTCAAATTATGGCAAAGAATTAAGGAAGTATTACTATAACCTCCTGACCCTTTTAAATGTCTCCTGTGCTGGTACTTCAGGAAAGGAGAAATGGAGAACCTAGGTGTTTTCTAGATGTCCCACGTGTTTGCAGCCACATATAGGCAAAGAAATGAGACAACTGAGTGCTTTGGTCCTTGCTTGTTGTTAGTCCACTTGTCTCTCATGGTGTACCTCATTGCCTTTCCTTGGAAAAAACTAATCACATTGTTTTGTATTCTGAATGCTGGCGTGGAGAGACCAAGAAAGAACTTACTATTTCACTGAAAGATGTTTGAATATTACACAACTTCTTCTGCTTCTCTTTCTAGCTCTCCTTTTCCTGGTGTTTCTCTGCCCTCCAATATACAGCACGTATCACCATCCTTAATTTTCATCCTAGCATCAGGATGCTATGTGCTATAGCCATGCTATATGCTCAGCCATCACCCTGGCATCCTGCTCCTTTCTGTCCTTAGTTAGGAGCTCCTCTTCAATGTGACACTAAATCCCAGAGCCCTTTGATACATGTGGCCATCTCCCAGTATTTTGAAAACTGGGTGTGCTGTGAGCTCAGATTTAGGACTTACACACCTTACACCAGACAAGGCATCAATACAGGCCAGACCANTGAGCTCAGATTTAGGACTTACACCTAAATCTTTACACCTAAATCTCTTACACCTTACCTTTCACCAGACAAGGCATCAATACTGGCCAGACCCTGGACATCCATAGGACCATTGACACTTATTGATAACATAGTTCACTCATTTCACCCAAGGGAAATATGATACCTGATTATTACTGAAAAACAAATAAACAAAAACAAAAACAAAACAAAAACAAAAAAAAACCCACCTCTGTTCTCCACGCAAAGCAATAAGGGACCAAAGGCATTCTTTTCTCATTACACCTGTGCTACAGTATGTGTGGAAACCTTTCCTTCAGTTATTTAGGTGAACTAGTGCTGAATCACCCAAACACCTGTGTTATTTGTGGGGTTAAGAGGCATCTCAGCCCATGCTCTGTACCTGACTCGAACACAATGTATGTTCTTACTGATGTTGCTCAAGGCCACTTGGACTCACAAAGAAATTTAGGCACCCAACTCCCCATGATTTCCCAGGATTGAGTCACCTCAGCATTTTTCATGGGCTTGGCTCCACATAACCTGATTTGTCTCAGAGACAGCATTTAAGGAGCAGAATGTATTAAAAAAAAAGACCAGCTGTCTCCCCAGAAGGAGTGAAGCGTGGACACGTGAAAGAGAGAAAAGGCTTTCACGCTCTGGGAAGTGAGGAAGCAATTTAGCACACAGAACAGCTTTTTTAAACCCAGTTAAATGGTGTGAAGACACCTGGCTAGAGGATGGCACCTGTCAGCACAACCTGTCTTCAAGGTGAGGAAACAAACAGAGCTCCTTTATTCTCCCAGGATGACTATGGTGATGGTTGATAAAACACCCTTGAGAGAGAAAAGGTTAATTCATCCCTCTGAAGGCCTGTGCAGGATTGTTCCCCAGGGTATAACTAGCACAGTTTCAGCTCTCCAGTTTCAAATCCTCTGACAATGGGGTTTCCACCCTTTCCTCGACAAGATCGTCTCATATGTAGGAAAATTCCCCCATATTTTATGGTGCCTAGACTAAAATAGGATGGCAGTCAGGAAGATGGATGGATGTTATGTATTCTCGTGTACAGTGTCTGCAAGTAGAGAGGTAGAAGACGATCTAAGCTAGACCTATGTAGATATTTCTGGTGAGCCTTCTCAATAAATCCATACTCTCCTCACCTGTTTTGTGACTCTCCCTTCTGTTTGTCACCCTGTTTGTCTTAAGCTGGTGGTCAACCACAGTGTCCTCTACCTTCCTGAAGCTCCAACAGCTCCAGCAGTTAAATGGAAAACAGCACTCACTACCTCTTATTTTGCCTTTGCAGGCTGGGTAAAAGAAAGTAGAGCCTTGCCCTTGAAGGGGACACAAAGTGGATGATGTTCAGGATGATGTTCATGTTTCTGGAGCAGAGAAGCTCACAGGGTCTGGTCTGGGCTTTGGAGTCTGGTCTGGGCTCTGTGGAGCACTTTGGTGGTTGTGGGGCACAGGCTGCACTCACTCATCTTTCAATTTAAAGCACCCAGAGTCTCAGGGACAGGACTGTGTTGGAACTTGAGAAGGTGGTGCTTTTATAGCTCATGCCAAGGGTGTGTGTATACCCTGGGGTGTGGCCTAAGTGTATGTGGGCACCAGGGCACAAGGTCTGTGGGGACTGTGTCAAAGGTCTTGAGTGTTTGGCACAATCAACATCTATGCTCTTGCTTGAGGTTGGATCCTGGTGCATACTGTACTGTCAGTAGTGTCTAGTCTCCTTTTTGGAGGGAAATACTTGTGTCAGTCCAGAAGGAACCAGTCAGCAGGCATTCAAATTGAGGGATCAAAGCCTAGAAAGGAAGCAGGAAGGTATCCAAGCTGACAGTGTAAATCTACTACCAAAATAGCCCACATTGAAGAAATTCAGCAAAAGGACCAGGTGGAAAATTTCCCTTGAACTATGATTTGACTAGAAAAGTCCATTCAAAGAACAGGTTATTTTTGATGCAGATGTGCTTAGATAGAAATGCAAGCTTGCATGTCACTGGACTAAAGAGAAATTTTATCTCTTTAAGCTCAAACTCTATGGTTTGCTTGGTTGTGATTGGGGCAGTTTGGGCAAGGATGGTTGCTGCTATGTGGACTATTTTGAAGTAGCACCTTCAGACTCTGAATCCATAGTCTGCTGACCATGAGCAGGTAATGAAACCCAGAATTATCAGTGTCTCTCCCTCCCTACCTTTTGTTTCCCAGTCTCTTTTTTTCCCCTTTTTTTTAGTTTTGGACTCCACAAAAATTTTTAGGGAATTGTTATATAGCCTCTGGTGGCTCAGAGTGCCTGCCCCTATGAGAGCTGGACATATTTGATTCTGATCTAGCTGCACCCAGGGCACAGAGGCTAATTTCCTGCTCAGACTTGCTCCCCTGAGATCTTGGGCAGACAGCTGCTGAGATTCCCCAGAGTCCAGGTTTATGCAAGGTCTCCAGAATGACCTCCACAGGAAGCAGAAGCTTATGTCCTGCTCCTACTCCATTCCCTCCATGGCAACACAGGGCATCCCATCCTTCAGGCCTGTTGACAGCACTCAGTTTGGTGTTGTCTGCAAATATGCTGATGGTGCACTTGATCCCACTGTCTCTGTCACTGAGGAAGACATTAAATAGCACTGGTCCTCATGTGGACCCCTAAAGATCATCACTTGTCATCAGTGTCTACAGGGGCTCCAAGGTGTTGACCGCTACCCTCTGGCAGTAACTGTCCAACCAATTCCTCGCCCACCAGAGTCCTCCCATTAAATCAATCTCTCCAGTTTAGAGAGACAGATGTCATTGGGGACCATGTTAAAGGCCTTGCAGAAGTCCAAATGGTGACATCTGTAGCCCTTCCCCTGCTCACTGGAGTATTCACTCCATCACAGAAAACCACTAGGTCAGCCAGGCGGGACTTGCCCTTTGTGACACCACCACTGCTTTGTACCGAGCACCTGCACAAAGAAGAAAAGGTGTTTCTTCTCCTGAACTGCAGGAGAAGAAACATAGCTGGAGTGAAACCCTGTGGCTGCCACCTGTGCCTTCAGTCACACAGAGCAATTAAACTTCAGGAGGGACAAAGGTGTGTATCCCAGATGAAATTACACGGTGAGCTGAAGAAAGCAATAACAAGATTTTTGACTGGGATCAAGCAAGGCCAGTAAAGTAAGGACTGCCTTTCTTACTGTTCCATTAACCTACTGGTCAGACCTTTGTCTTTTGTTTTTCCAGTTTTGAAAGAGAGCCTAGCCCCAAGCATCACCTTTAGCCAACAGCTTCCACATTCCCTGAGGAGCACCATACAATCTTTCAAATCATCAGAGCTGCTCTTAGCAAAACCCAAAAAACAGAGTTGTAGGTCTACACAGTTTGATAAACTGGCTTTAAAACAGCTCTACCTAAGATATCCTCTCCCAGAGCCTATTCAGCTTTAGCTCCAAATAGACCAATCCCACAACCCCACTGCAGAGCTGAACTCCAGGTGCACCATGATATTGTATCCCCAAAGAGCAGCAATCCATTGCAAAGGCTTCCACCTATCATTATAGACTCTGTCTTCTCACTGAGGCAGCTGGCTTTTATCAGCTTCTGGTTCTGATGGATTCAACAGGTCTCACTGGCATGGCCTCTCCTTAACCAGCCAGGAGTAGCCCTACTGGCTCTGCTTCTTCCTCCACGGGATTTCCTGACCCTGTGAACACCAGCCTCAGTTTCACTAGGACAGGATATCAGCTTAGCTGCTGGAAGGCAGAGAATGAGGGTGTTGAGTCTGGATCTGATCTTCATGGAAGCTCAGTTTCTTGATTTGTGTTGTGGATCTTCATGCCCCTTGGGACTTGACTGACCCAGAGATTGCCCTTATGCATCCCCTGGCTTGCCCTGGCCTTTGTCTCAACCCAGCTTTACTTCAGTGGCACCAGTGTTGATATTTGCCCCACAGATCTTCTACAAGGTTTCTGATAGGACTGTCGTGACAGCCTGTGTATGAATTCAGCACAAGCAGTGGGTAAGACATGGACCCATCTTATGAATCCGAATTCTTCACAGCAACTCTATGTCTTGGATGCCTGGGACCTTACAGAAAACCTTATGTGAAATTATTCTTGGCCTACATTTACTGTTCATTTCTCGTACATGTTTAAAGTAGAAGCAGAGAAGGAGAGATATCCGTATCTCCTCCCTGATTAGGCACTACTACAGCTGAGAACTGGAAGAGCTAGACCTATTTTTAAGATGTCAAAGACAGGAGACAGCTCACTACGAGCTCTTATATACTGCTGACTCACAGAAAAGTGTGAGAAGACCCAGACCATCTTCTTCTATTCCTTCTATTCCAACTTATTAACTTATTAACAGTTGTACAGAAATCTTATTTGAAGTTCAGTGCCAAAAGCAATGCCAGATGATGAAAGTGGAGTTTCATTTCATTGATTCCAGTGACATTTTGCTAGGGATAATTTTTACAAGATCTCTGTGGTCCACTGCTCCAAACAACTTACAAATGGAGACATTGTGAAGCTCCAGAAGGACTACAAACATGATTAAATTAGTGGGTTTTGTGCTGCAAGAACCTCAAATACATGGTGTGTAGCTCAGTAAAGCATTGTGCAATATTTAAGCTGTGCTCTTATCTACTTCCTCCTGTCAGTGCAGGATGAGAACATCCTTAAGGGGCGCTTTTCAGGTCTGCCAGAACCTGAAAAGGTCTCCAGAGGGGACATGTATGACACAGCTTCTTTCACACAAGAATCTGTGCTTCACTGTCTGAGACCATGCCCGGTTTGTGTAACTCCAGTGCTTCCCAAGGTCTGTAAAACTGATCAATCAGGCCTGTGAGTGCAGCTGTCATTCCTGAGAGGCACAGTCCTGAGGCCATAATGTTGTGCCACACCCCTCTCCTCTCTCCCCTCTCCAGGTGGGTTGTCACCAGAGAACAGGCGTGGTTTTGACTGGAAAGATTCTGAGCACAAGACTCAGTAACCCCAGGGCTTAATCATTTTTTCTAGATCCTGGCACTGAGCTATGGGAAATGCACATGTGGCTTTGAGCCATTTTGTTTCCTCCTTTGCTCCTTTACTGTATTCAACCCTATTGAAAAGGGGGGAGGGGGAGGCAAGCCTGCAGTGCCTGCTGCAAAAACCCCTTTGTGGACCCTGCTATTTTAGTGCTATTAAGACCCCTGGCCAAAAGGAACATGTTGAATAGATGTGCTAGGGAAAAAGCCCTTCAAAAAAGTCTTTGGATCCACCACTTATAAGGGCTAGTATATCACAGGCACATTTAAATAGTCATCCAGATCATCTAGTCTTCCTGCTGCAGGACAACTGTTATTTATTTCAATTTTTTCACTGCCTGGGCTTCCCATTTTGAAGTTGTTATTAAAAAAGGGCTTCAATAAGTATTTAGTATCTTGGTTGTAAGGTCTCCCAGTTTTTTTCCATCCTTCAGTCAGAAAGCATGTCAGTAGCCTCAAAGCACTGCATATCATAATGACTTTTCCTCAGGCACACAATTTAGATGACTCTGCAACTGGTGCATCTGGAGCAGAACTGTACTCTACATCCAGAAACCCCTGGAGCCCAACCTGTGGGGGCTTTACTCAGAGGCCCCCTGGTAGAGAAGGTGAGGGAAAAGGGACCCTGGTAAGGACTCCTAGGATAGCTGGGCAGGCAGAGTGCACAGAGCTATTTCCACATCTTTCTACTCTGATGCAGGTGGGATATGGAAATAGGGTTTTCATCCTGAAAAGGACTTAGGGGTTTCCGGAATAGGAACCCATGCAAAGCCAGACAGAAAGCACTGGGAAGCTTGCACAGTCGATCTAACACCAGAAAATGGACAGTGTTTCCTCTTCTCTTAGTAGGGGCCAGTTCACACTGAGCAGCTTTGTCACACACTAAAGAGGAAACAACTGAAAATCTCCAGAGTCCTTTAGACCCTCCCTGTACAGTGCTGATCAAAAAATCAGCATGGCTGATTTTGTTCATCCACCCTACAGGAGTGGTTTTTACCAGCCTTTGGACATTTGCCCCAAAAAATGACTCTCTGGGTTCCTGTGGTAGTTTATTCCTTCAGAGAACTAAAGAATTCCTCCCAGCGTTTCAGCTGGCCCCTGCATCTTGTCCATGCCACCATTAGTTTGTTTCTGCTTTCTTAGTAACACTCCTTCATATATCAATAGCTCTCAGTTGTCATACCAGCTCCTTTGTCAGATCACTCCTCCTAGCCCTCTTAAACCCCAACCAGAAATCTTATTTGATTACTGAATTTACATTTGTTCTACTTAGAAATTACTAAAATGTCTCCCCAGCTTTAATGAATAATGAAACACTCTACTTACAAAAATAGTAATTAGCAATATAGCTCAAAATAAATCAATGTGTGGATCAGACTCCCAATGGCAGGAGGAAAAGCTGCAGCCATTAAAATAGGTGGAGCTGAAAATAGCTAAGCACATGGGGATAAAGAAATGGGGAAAAAAGCTTAAAGGAACTTATGAATGGCCATGTCCTCTAGATAATTAGCAATCCACACAGGCTGGATTGCTAACACTGTCCTGAGTCTGACTGCTCCATTTCCTGACAGCTTCCCTCAGATACTATTCAGCACATGTAGGAGCTTTCTGAGGACGTCAAGCGGTTGGAGCAGCCAAGAAAAATAAGAGGAAATGGAAGAATGTCAAACCCTCATCAGTGGCTGTCCAAGAGTTTTCATAGGGCTCCTATCATCCTTCCTTCCAGATGTAGGAAGAGGTGCCCACTCCAAAAAAAACCCAAATGTATAAGGATTTATAACACTGAAAACCATTATTATTTGCACATCCTTGGGATGTATCTCCCTTGTGGTGTCGAAAAGGAAGCAATGAAACAAGCAATGGGAGACAAGACAATGGGAGTGTGTTGAAAGGGCATAGGGAGCACACTGGTTTACAGAAGCAAAACAATTCAGATACTACAGCAGCCAGCTTATTTTTCCCTAGCACCACCTAAATATAATGTTATTTTTTGGTAGAAAGTCATGATTCTTCTTCAGGAAATCACAGGACAAGGTTGGTTCTTGCCAGGTCAATTTATTGACCCATTAACAATAAAAATACCAAATTGTTCATAAGACACATTTTTGGAGACAAGCAGCTCATAGGTCTGCTCAAACAATCCAGATTATGGTATGCAAATGTCTACATCACGTGGCTAGGTCATGTCACTTCTTTTCATACTACACTTTTCATATTAACCGGTCCCTCTGTCGGGAAAATGGAAACAATGTAGAAATCATGAAAATTCCATTATGGTGAATGATTATCTATCTAAAATTTTAGCCCAGGAGTGTAGTGGTTTCTTTTCTTTTTCTTTTTTTTTTTTTTTTGGCTTTTTTGGTACTTCTTTCTTTTCCCTCCTTCCAAGTCAGGGGGAGGAAATTATATGGTACAACTATCACCACCTGCATGTCACAAACACACACATATGTATAAACATAGGGGAGTAAGTGAGCAAATGGCAATGAATATACTGCCTGAAGTCAGTTTGCATAATGAATTCATTAAATCCTACAGAAATTAAATAGAAATTAATCCTAAATAGAGAATATTTTAACTAATCTGAATTTAATCTATTCAACAAGACTCATTTGATCCTTTCCAGAAAGAATGAGTTGCGAATGTACAAACACTTGCTGTACTCTCTCAAATCAGCCATTAAGTTTTCAGAATCTGCCTGATCCTTAGAATATCTGAGGATGCTCATGTAGAATTGCACCTGCTGGGGCTTTTAGGTGACTAACATTTTGATTTCAGTGCAAAGCAAAGAAAAAAGTTTATACATGTAATTTCCTTTGGTTGCAGAAGCAATTATTTTGAAGCCTGAAGAAAATATAACACATTCCCCCAAGATGCCTGCTTTACAGATTGTACTCTCACAGAACTTTACCACGAATTATTAACATTTTAGTGTACATTCCTATGCTTTAGCTCTAGTGGTTCCTTATAAACTTGATTCAAAGAAGAATTAAAAGGCCAGAATTTAAGGAATGAATGGGATCTTAACAAATGCCTCATTGCCTTAATCCTATTGAAACCAGTGCGAATTAGGCACCAAGGCTCTCTGAAAATCCTGCTAGGCTCCTGCCTATATAAATCTTATTTGTTAGGGCAGTTCTGTAAATTACCTAATACCACCCTGCCACTGTTTGGAAAAAGGCTTGTAAATATCTGCTGCAAGATTGCAAAGTAAAACAAAGTAGCTTAAAGAAGACTTAAAGCGTTAGTAGGAAATCTGGATATTTAGAGCTTAGGAAACTCGGGGGTATAAAGGGATTACACTAAAATCTTGGTCCTAGTTTTTGCAGTTGGAAGTTGAAAGTTAAAATGCAGGAGGGAGAAGTTTGGCAAAGGAGAACAGAGGATCCCAGGGTTAGGGCAGCTAACAGATGGCTGTCCTACACCTCTGCCCCACCTTTGCTGCTGATTCTTCTGTTATCCTGGCCCGTGCTTTTCATGGGGTCATTCCAAGTGACAAGTTCTGCATCTCTGAGTAGCTGATTTCAGACACCTTGAGTCTGATTTGGAGCAGTGCCGAGCACTCAGAGCTGCAGCTGACAGTAACGGGAGATGTTTTCAGATATGTGCAACTGAAAACAAAAACTATGAATAAAGGTCAGGCCCTCTGTTTCTGAAATTCAGGACATAAAACTAGGACATCCTGCTGACCAAACTCTTTGTGCCTCCACCTGCAAAAATGGAGTAAAAATACTCAGTTATCTCACATGAGTGTTGCAAAGATTTACTAAGTGATATCAGGGATGTGCTCAGAATCTCAAGACAGCTCAGGAGAAAATTAGTATTTCTGATTTCAGAGCAAGGTTTGAATACTATTAAGCAAAGTTATGGGGGGTCACACACTGACTTATTTGAGAATTCAAAATATTGAATAATTGCTCATTAAATGAGCACTGTCCATTCTGTGACCTGAATGTGGTCAGAATCCCTGAAAAGAAAAATGTGTTCCTGTCATTAGAAGTGTATTGAAATGCATTCACAAAAGAAGACCATACTGAGGTTGCACAGACAACTACATTACCAGTGTTGGCTTTTTTTTTTTTTTTTATATTTGCCTTAGCATTTTTAATAACTTTCTTCTAACATAGTTTCTCCGTGGTCTTTATCACACTTATATTAGCTCATACTGCAGCTGAAGTCTAAATCTATTTCCACTCCCGGTAATGTGGTATGATTCAACTTTTACACAGATTTCACTTTCTAAAATGTAATTAACTACATCATGGGTGCTCAAACCTCTTGGCTTCAACAGCATCTACAAAAAAAAAAACAACCAAAAAACCCAAAACAACTTTAAATGTCCAAGAGGTGTCAAGCCCCTAACCAGAACCCTTAGGCAAGGTGTGGGATTTTTCAACAAGCAGCACCCAGGCAGAAACAAGCAATGGCTCCCCAGGGTGCCAGAATCCAGCGTGGGATGGGATAAGCCCGGGTGCCCAGCTGAATCCCAGAACTTGTAGGACACTGGTGGCCTCAGAAGCCCCTGAAGGCTTCCTCCCACATGGATATATGGATAAAAAAGCACTCATAACATCAGCAGTGTGCTGGCAGTAATATAACATATCTCTGTAACCCCAAGCTGCACCAGGGGAGGCTGAGGTTTGACAGGAGGAGGAATTTCTTCACAGAAAGGGATGTCATGCATTGGAATTGACTGTCCAGAGAGGTGGTGGAGTCACCATCCCTGGAAGTGATCAAGAAGTGACTGGATGTGGCACTCAGTGCCATGATTTAGTTGACAAGGTGCTGATTGGGCAAAGGTTGGACTCCACAATCTTAAAGGTCTTTTTCAACATAGATGATTCTGTGATTCCATTGTGGCAGTTATACATCAATCACTCAGTATCTGCCTCTGGGTCCAAAGCCACAAGTTGTCCATCCTTGAATTAGGTGAAGGAGGATTATCAGTGGAAAATGAAAGGTTTTTCTTAGAAAAAAAATGAATTAATAGAAAGTACATCTTATCTGGCAACTTAATGAATGCACAATTACTGCATCAGGGAAAAGCCCCCTAAAGATTTAATCATTTAATATGTACAAAAAAGCTACTGAACAGAGAATTACTTTGTTCAAAGGATCAGCTATATCCTTGCCTAGTTTTTGTCAGCTCTGTAGCTACCCTGGAACATCAGAGCTGGAATAGCAGGGCTGCTGCAGGGCAAAAGCACAGGGTGTTGATAGAAGTGGAGCAAAGGAATGGCAGAAATCCTGCTTAGCACTTTCCATGCTCTGTATAACTGAGCACTATTTCACTGCCTCTGGCAGTAAAATGACCTCGTGTTTACACCACAGTACTTGAAGCTTGTGGTTTTTAAAAAAAACCTCTGCCTATCTCCAATTCTGATTAACTTCTCCAGGCATTTCTGTGCTGCTCAGCTTTCACAAATGGATTTCCAAACAGCAGAACTGCTTGGTATGGTACCCCTCAGAGGTACTCAGCATCCTCTGCTGTCTGCTGCACCTGACAGCAAGAAGAGTTTAGAGACAAGTTTCTAAGAGAAGTTGAAAAATTACAGGTTGAGGATATCAGCATCGATGATACCATAGTGCATGAAGCTGAGAGAAAATGAATCATATGTGAAATATGGAACTGGGTGGATATAACAAGGCAGAGCAACAGGAAGCACATTTTGCCCTCTGCAGGGACAGTTCAGAACCATGAAGAGAAGCAAGCAAGCCCTGCCAGTGGGGCCACTTACTGCACTTTACTTCACATGGGAAGGCTGACCTTAGCTTGGTAAGGCCCCTTCAGTTCCAGGGCAGGTGCTTACAAGTTACAGTATTATCTGCTGTGGCCAGTGCTTCTCCTTCTAGAGGGATAAGAAGCCAGCAAAGTCCCACAATCACAGATACTTCCAATAAATCTATCTCCTGATGTAGTCTGGTGCCTTTTCTGCCACCCCCTCCATTTCTGTGCTGTAGCAGTGCACATTTCCACCAGCATTACAGCAAGGTTAGCCTAAAATCTCATCTGCTTTGGGAATAGTAGGGTCTATAAAATCCCCACTACCTCACAAAAGCTAACACAAGATCTACATTTCCACTGCCTTCCTGGCAAACATGCATGAGGTTTGGCCCACAGAGACAACCACATTTTCACTTGGCAACATGGTCTATTTTTTTTCTACACTGACAGCCTCTCCACTTCTATTCTTAAGTGGCAGAGGGACAGTGTCCTTCCTCCAGACCTGCAAACAAGACCTTCTCTTTTGGCCACCTACACTGCCTCCATGAAATATCTCTTCTGATCACTCTGTCTTGACTGTCAGCTCTGCACCAGTGCTTTGTGCACCCCTTGGAGAAGTAACTTTCTTTTGGAGATAATTCATGGACACAGAGGCTTAGGAGGCAACACAACAGTTCAGCAGCAGCTAGCATATGTAGGCATGGTAGGAAAAAATCCCCACCTGTGCCTGATCAGTAAATTGTATCCCATCTTACAAACCAGAGATCTGAGAAAGGCAATACAAATATTCATGGTCTCCACAACAGCAACAGCATATTCAGATTTGGAGAAAGCTCTCATCAATAAAAAGTGCATGACAGTGTACCACCAAGGTTCTTGCCTCTTCTCAGACTCCCTGTTAAGCACAGTTTGAAGGCTCTGGTCTCTTCCTCAGGTGCATCCTGGTGTGGAGCTTATGATCCATACCCTGTTGTGAGCACAACCTCCCCACCTGGAGATCCTCCAGGGCAACAACCCAGGACTTCATAAGCACAGCACAAGCTCAGAATACAGGACCTATGATAGCATGGACCTGCTTGCTTCCACTACTTCAGGGTCAGTTCTTCCTTATGAGTTCCTCCCAGAGAGTCCCACAGGNACAGACTGTGTTCCTGTTGCTACAGCATATACTGCTAAGTTACAGCTAGTACAGTCTGTTTTTCACTAAGTGCATCAGTGAACAGTTTAAACAAAGTTTAAAAAAAAAAAAAAAAGAACTGGCAAATAAAGCAAACAAATTATTTTTTATTACTCAATTTATGCCAGGTGAGAAGAAGGGAGGGGGAGAAGAGAGGAACAAACCTATCCTTTTTCTGTCCTTTCTAGATTAATTCATTCAGAAGGGATGTGAATGCTAGTTTAAAAGCTATTGGTTATATAAAGAGAAAACAGGCAGAATTCCTGCAGCAGATTATTCTACTTTCTTCTGTGCCTTGGTTTCCTCACATACAAATGGAGTAATAACAACAGTGTTCCAGGATTGATTTTTTAAGGATCTTCCCTCCAATATCAATGAAAAGTGTAGTACTAGTTTCAGTGATAACAGCTTTGGCCCATTTTTTCCCAATTATTTTGCAACCTATCATTCACAGGCAAAAGTAATGGGACTCATGTATTACATAAATAGCCTGCCTTACAAGCATCTTTCTGGGCACATGTTAAAGGCAGAAGGAGAAAATGTAAAATGGAGACTACCTCTGAAACCTCACTTTGACTTCCTCCTTTTAGATGCCTTTTAGTAGTCTTTATTGTATCTTTTTTCTTCCTTGAAAGTGTCCCCCACCTCATCTACTACAAAGGGCAGAGCTCACAGAGTGGGTAGCAATTCCGTATTTTCCTGTTATCCTAATTTCAAGCACAGCAAAGTGCCTTATTTGCCACCCACCATTCAAACTCATCACTGAGTTCAGAATGCTGATTTCTTCATGGTCTTTTTCTGTGTTGATATTTTGCCATAATATCTCATTGCTTCACGAGCCTTAATGGATATTCTCCCAGGGAGATAGGTGGGGTTGTTATCTCTATTATACAGACAGTAAAATCAATCAAAAAGAGGCTAAGGTCAAAATGGCCAGAGCAATGACAAATTTTGGGTCCCCAATTCGTGATTCCTCAGATTAGTATTTCCCCAGCTCTGTGTGTGTTGACAGCAAACCTCCACACAATACCAGCTCTGCACTTCTGCAAGTCAGACCCCAGGTGTCTCAATCTGAGAATCCAGAAAACGAGAACACACCAATTAGTGGCCACCCATGGAAAACCTCATTTACGTGGCCTTTTCCTATCACATAGGAACTTGTGACAAGAGGCAGGAAAAAGCCTAATTCTTCAGGGCAGCATTCAATTGCCAAAATACGAGACCATTCTTCTGGTTTTGAACAGCCCCCTGCCCAATTCAATACATAACCTTCATCACTGGCAGTAAATGAAACAGGAGACCTATAGAAATCAGCTTTGTTTATGGCAAAACTTATTCAGTCCCTAAGTGTATTCCATTCTGTGCAATGAATGAGACAGGGATCCTATTGAAAAAAAAAAGGTACCAGTGTTTGATCTTATAATTAAGAACCACATTTTTATGTCTATTCATGAGAGAAGACAAATTAAAGACGGATAGGCAACCCTTTTAATTAATTTTCTGTATACTAAGTGTTTGACTTTGAAAACTAAATATATGCTTAATAAAGGTGTTTAATCTTTTCTTTTAAATGTAAACTAAAAAGGGAGAAAATAGGAAATTTCATCATTTGAAATCATAACATTCTCCTCCTTTGTATTATAAAGGTGCAACTGTTACCTATTAAATGGTTGCGAAATTCTTTGCACTTTCAAAGCTTTATTCCTCTAATCTCATCAGACAAATAAATTAAAAAGCCACAGTGTCTATTTGAAGAAGACCCCTACCAAGAAAATTCTTGTCCAAACAGGAAAAGCCAGCAAAGTTTGATGTAGATGAAAAGATTGTCTTTGACTATTGCAATTTATCTCATCTCCCAAAAGCTGGGTAATCCTGACTATAGGCAGGGTGTCTTGTTCCCCCTCTTGTGTTGTGAAAAGACTCAGGAATAAACAAAGGATATCTTCCTAAGGGTGATACAGATTTAGCAAGAGATACTGGGAGATACCACAGTTCAGCTTCAGCTCTTCTATATTGCCTTGCAACAATAGCTCTTCTGCTGCATGAGAATACATCCAGAGAAGGTGAATTATATCGCAGTATATTTTATTCTGTATTCCCAGCAACCACTGAGACACATCATAATGGCAGCAGAGGGGATTAAGCACTGAAGGTGACTTCTAGTAGGAGTACAGCACTCTGGTTGGGAATTTCTGAGTGACTGCCATACAAATGCTTTGACACAATTCAAGTCAGGCAGGTAGAAGAAGCCACCAATTGATAAATTGTAATAATTCTCCCGTGAAGATAATGAACAGGGCACCTCAGTGTGGGGTTCCAGCAGATGTTTGTGTTCAGGAGACGGATGTTGGAGCTAAGTCTAGGAAGAAGTTGAGAAGTCTTGCTGAAACCATAGCCTTAAGTCCACTAGAAAATTTGGGAAGAACTGGGCATCTCAGCACCATAATACACCAAGTGAATGTCTTTAGAACCTGACTATAACAAACGCTGAAGACAGAGTGACACCTAAACAGTCTGGGTTTAGGCATCCTGCTCTGGTTATTGGGGAGGTATCTTCTGGTTTGGATCCAAGCCCTGAACCCCTGTACTGAAAAAACAACTCTAGTTCCTCTCTGACAGCATGTAGTAAATAACTATTTATTCAGTATCTCAGTGGACACACTAGCTTCCCTAAATTATGGAAGATGTTGATCTAATCTCTACTGTGCCTGAAAAGATCTCAGGTCTTACCTCCCTCCTACAAAAGACTGCTTAGAGCAAGCTGCTCCTAGCATTTCATGTGTAAGGTCCTTGGCTTTTTCCATGGAAGAATTAAATAATCATCAGGCCAAAAACAAAGAGCATACAAAAGTAAATATCACTTTATCCTACTGGTTAAGCACAGTCCTGCAAGAGGACAGACTGGGTCCAGGTTCTGCTTCAGTGAATATTTTATAATAATCATATGAAATAGTGTTGAAGGAGCACAAGAGACCATTTAGTCCATCCTCTGGTCCAGAGGTACTTCCTGCAGCCCTTCAGTGATTGAAGCTGCCATAATTTACTCAATATATCACAGTGCATTGCAATCTTTTTATACACCCCATTAAAGACCATCACTCCTAGTTTTTTTACATCATGGGCAGCAGGAATAGATTATTCCTATTTTCTTTCTCTTGCCAGACTAGCATCTGGACCACTCTTGGCCTTATTCCTTTTAGGTTAAACAACCCTAATTATTTCAGTCTTGTCTCCTTTTACCTCAAGCAATTCTTACTATCCCAGTCTACATCTTCTCACTGGACCACACTTCCTCAGAATGCAGAACAAAACTAAGGCAGGACATTTCAGCTGAGTCCTACATGTGCACATCAAAGCTGAAGGCTTATGAGATGTGGCTGATGGCCTGTGCTCCCACTGGCACAGCCTGGTAAGATGGTGTTCCCCTTCCTAGCAACAGGACGACATTCTAGCCTAACACTGAATTTGTGGTCCTCTAGAGACCCTGTCTCCCTTTCTGAAGGACAGCCTGTGGACTCCCATGTAGAACTGGCTGCAATTTATTAATCATTCCCATGGAGAGCATGTCATATTTACTCTGCTGCAGTTCAAACCAGGTCCCTGGTTTGACAAGCTTTTCTTGAATTACAGTGGTTTCCCCCAGCTCACCACAGCTGGTTTATGCCATCTGCAGATTTTTAAAACATTTCCTCTAGACAGTTATCCAGGTTAAAATTATAATATAAAATGCAATGTTCGTTAATGCAAACATGAAGCACTAGTAGGCCACAGCACAAGCTTGTGGCAACCTGCTCAATAGTCTTCCATTTCAGCAGGAAATCAGTGAGAATTGCTCATTGAGTAAAATTATCTACACCAGTCCTGCATCCCTGCTGTAATGCCTTCCTTTGGAACATGTTTCTTTGCTTCATTTATGATAAAAGACTGTGAGATAATGTCAAAATCCTTACAAATGACAAGGTATGACAACTACTTCCTCTGTATCCACAAGGCTTGTTACAGAAGAAAGCTAAATTAGTTTGACATGATCTGTTCTTGACAGATCTGTGCTGGCTCCTAATAATCTCTTTTATTTGATTATTTCCACCATTTTTTTTTCTCCAGAAATGAAGTTAAACTGGGTAGTCTGCAATTTCTTATCTTCTGCTTGTTTTCAGCCTTCTGACACCTCATCCAGCCCTCATGAGTCTTCAAAGCATTCAAAGCTTATGGTTCAGAGATTGTTTCCCTCACCTTTGTAAATAAGCTAGGATGACTTGAAAGAACCATCTTACATCAGTACATCCTGATTTGTTCTGCCCTTTTCCTAGATCCTGATCTTCCTCCTTTGTGGCTCCTGTTATCTCTTTTAGCCATCAACTTGCAGCTGATCACATTACTGAAGATATGCAAAATGGGCATAAAATGCTTTGGCCTTATTGACAATGCTTGATGTAAAGCTTCAACCACAGCTCTCCCCTCCTCTCCATGAGCACCATAAACAGGGACAGTCAGGATGATATTATTTTACTCTCTTCCTCTGGCTCAATTATTATTTTGTTTGTGTATTGAGTGGATTATGAGTTATAAAAGGATAATCTAGGCATGCCAGTAAACAGGCTGTGAATGTTATGGGGACTTTACAGTTTTAAGTATAATTGTGTGAGTGTTTTAGGCACTTCCACACTTAGAGAGGAAGGAAGCTCTAAAGTTCTACAGCCTATGACAGACACTAAAATACTGTGAGATATTTCAGATTCCTCTTGACAGTCACACCCTGATTAAAAAGTAATTAAATTCTACAAGATAAGGCATTGTCTCATGGTATCTCTTCCTGATTTGTGGAATCATACCACTCAAAACAAGAAAACAATGAATATAAGTAAGAATTAACTGAACTTTAAAAGATTTGCTAAGAGTTTCTATGAGGCATTGGAGTCATTTTTCACTAATTTGTCTTCTTTTTTTTCATCTTCTACAGAATCTTGTTCATGGACATCATAATGGAGGGTTCTTTTTGCTGCATATCCAGTTTTACCATTGAATAGTGAGCTTCAAGTATTGTTTCACATATTAACTTTGCTAACTTTTCTCTGGAAGTTACCCAACTTCTATTTACTTCATGGAGATTTCAGCTGGCTTCTGTTCTTCACTTATTTTGGAGGAGATCTTTTTTACCTTGATCCATTTGTCCTTTCCTTAGGGTTTTATCTCTTCTAGCTGGTATTCTGAGTGGAATTTAGGATACAAGGGAAAGGCCATTTGCCAGTGCTGTGCTTTAGGCAGGACTGGTTGCATACCTATCAGGATTTTCACTGCAATTTTAACAGTCAACATTAAACAACAATTTTCTGTAGCAGCTGTCAGTCCTCAGAACTCTATGTAGGACTTGAAATTCTCTTGGATTTTCCACAGGAAATGTAAATAGGAAGGGTTAAACCCACAGTGTTTCATCTTTGATCAGGCAAAATCTCCATTCTGACAGAATCATCTCAGCCTGTGCAATCCAGGCTGTTGCAAGTTGCCAGTCTGACTTCTCCAACATAACAAGCTAAGAATTAAAATGTTAACACTAGGTAAGTGGAAGTCCACAGTTCTAAGGACCACAGTGAAGTGTCCCTGCTGGGGGTAAACTTTTGGTCCAGCTTCTAAAAGCCCTTTTGCCTCAGTTCCCCATCATTCCAGTACTCTCTCCCAGCTTCACCACTCCTCTCAGGCACAGCCAAGCAGGTGATGCCCTCCTTGCATTTGCTCAGCAGGTGATTTCCAGCAGTGGATTTCATTCTTACATGAAGCAAAAGGACTGCAATTTTACTGTCAGCAAATCAGCAACTGACACCTGTTTCTTTATGTCCACCCTTTCAAACCTAGATGGCTTTTTAAAAAAATTATTTATAAATCTGCCACTGAAGGCCTTACTCCTAAAGCTGTGGGCAGACAGAAGGTGAAATGACACAAGGAGAACAATGGTCAGCTCAAAACCATTGTGGTTTACATCCTGCTGGTTTCCATCTGAATTAATATGAATGACTGGCATCTTCTGCAAAAGAGCATAGCACAGTACCATGGTACCCAACCTGCACACCCTGGAGTACTTAACATTGCAGATTTATAAGGTTATTGGATGCTCTTAATAAAATAAATGGATTAGACTCCAGTCAATAGTCTGATGAACTGAATACTAATTGATAAGTCTTAACAGTTATAAGAATAATCAGAACTGTAAATTATTCTGTACATTACCAATTATTAGCAATCATCCCAATTCATAAAAAAAACTGAAGTTCCTGAAAGCACAGTAGCACTGCTAGGCAATTATGGGAAGGGTGGAATAAAACTAGCTTCAGAGTGGGGCTCAGATCAAAACACACTCCCCTGCACCCCTGAATTTTAGGGGCATTCAAACCAAGTAAGTGAGATTCTTTTGGAGCCCCTTACCTTTACTAATTACCAGCCCTTACAGAAAGGTGTATCCTCCAGAGAGAATGCCTAAATATTGTGAGATGTCCCAGCTTCTATAAATAGAGATATACTGTGATTATGGCTGGAATTAATTCAAGAAACTTCAGCTGCAAGATGAGTAATGAACAGGACTGACATTTATTGGTCATAATTTAAGAGACTGTAAGTACATCCTGGCTTCCCTTTTGAGACATAAATGCCAACCGTCCCTGGCTGGCAGGTTCAGGACATCCTGTCTTGGGCCAACAAGACAGCTGTAGCACAGCCTGCCACCCAACAGTGGCATTGGAAGCCAAGGGGCTAGCCTGGAAGGAGCATGAACCATCAGGAAAGCAGGAATGCTGACACTAGTTTGTACTGCATGCATTGCTCCAGTTGCAGCCATACCCTTCCCAGCTGCTGCTGGGGCTGGGCAAGCTTTTACCTAAGCCAACAGGAAGGCGAGAAGTGAAGATTCACCACTTTGCTGTCTCTGTCTAGGGATGCTCATTTGTGACAGCTGCAACTCTGCCCAAGTGGAGAACTGGGGCAGATACAAAAGCAACTGGAGCACAAAGAAGGAACCCAGTTTTCCTTCGGATAACAGTGCCAGGAAAGGTGAAGGGACCCTGGTGATAGTGGCTGATGCTGCCAGCAGGAGTATTGCATGGTCAAGGGAGCAGGGGGAAGGCAAGGAGCAGAACAGATGGGGAGAGGAGACAGAATGAGTAACAGGCAGAGACAGCAGGAGCAGAGTAACTCCAAAAGCACAAATTCCTTTTGCTGTATTAAAAACAAATCATTATTTTCATTACACTATTCCTTCACCCCATACACATATTGTAGGCTGGATCACTGTGGTGGTCGGGGAGGAGCTACCACTCTGGTGAATAGCAGGGAGAAAACTAAGTTGTAGCCCTGCTCTCAGGCTCTGGTCCATTGTAATATAGCCTTGGTCTGAGAAGAAAATAAATGGTTTGTGTTATAGGAACTCAAGGGGCTAATATACATCCTAGCACTGTAGGAGTAACTGAGGATGGATACAGCAGAGCTTTGCCTGTCTAAAGCATCTCTCACTTCAGGGCTTCTGAATCCCTTTTTTTTTTTTTTTTTTCCCACTCTAATTTAGTTTCCAAATTAAAGAAGCATCTTGCAGAGATGGCTACAACAGTCAGAGAATGTATGCTTAGATCAAGTCAGAAAGCAGGTTAATAGCACCACCAGAAAGAGAAACCAGCTCTCCCTAAACCAATTCCTCTATATTGCCCTGTGGTGCTCACAACCATGAAAAGCCATTGAGTTTTACACATGCACTCAGCAGGTGATAGAAAGAGCCCAAAGGAAATATAAACACCTTCTCTACTTGAGGCTATGAGAGCTCTGAGGTTACATGTCACCTCCTGGTGTGCTCAGGAGGGTCTTGGAATTATAGATTAAATGAATGTGGATGGATTCCTGACTTTGATTTTGGACTTCAGATGTTGAAAGGTGTTTCATTGGGGCACCTGCTCTGGTTCTCCCACAGCAAGATATTCTACCAGCAAACAGTTGTACCCTCCACCATGCCTTTCTGGATGACCTACCTCGTCTTACCAGCCCAACATTTCTCTGTGTAGAGCTACTGGGCTACAGTTGTTTCTTTACAGCACTGAATATTGGGACTTCAAAACTCAGATGCAGACAGGTAAGAACTGCTGCCAAATCTACCCCTGAGACCTGTCAGATGCACAGCAAACAGGGGAATCACACAGTGACTTCCAAAGGGCATCAAAACAGAGAGCTGCCATCAAAAGGTTTCTCATCCTCAGGTATCTTTAGAGCACTGCCATCAGAGCTTTTGTTCAAATCCAAAAAGAGACCTCCCAGTGTAAGGAGGAAGCCCAAAGCAACAAAGGAATCTCAAGTCAAGTTTATGTTCAGGAAGAGGACAACAGGAGGGTTGTACAGAAGGAAGGAGGCATGGGCCAGCAGTGCATGCACTGAGCAAATGGCAGTCAGCAATGCACCACCAGCCCTCCACAACCATGCAGAGGCTTCAGCTTATAGAGCATGGTGCTAATAACACCATGGTTGTGGGTTTCATCCCATATGGACCATTCTCTTAAACTCTGGACTCAGTGATCTTTGCGGGGGCCCTTCCAACTCAGAATATTCAGTGATTATGGTGGTTTTGCTACAAATTATCTCAGCCAAAAGCAGAAGCAACCTTCAGGCTATAGCTGCTGTTTTACCTGGTAAATCCCTAAGCAGATTCCTGTCTGCTTGGTAGAGATCAGGCAGAACCCACTTCTGCCCCATGTCCTCTGTCATGGACAGCACATGGAGCACACAAGTCACTATGAGGAGCACACACCTCAGAGCACAAGCACAGCAAATCCAAGCAGGAACACACATCCTTCATTTGCATCATGCAAGACTATCAGCCTGCCTTCATCTTGCAAGGTCCAATGGGCCTCGTTCGCCTTCCTACTAGCACAAAAAGGCATTTCAACTTGGCAGCTGCCAGCAGTGAGAAATTCCTGCTCTCTGGGAAATGAGGAGAGGGAAATATAATGTCTGTGAAGGATGATCCTGGGATGGCATCACAAAATCCAAATCAGATAATGTTCTGAGTTCAAAGGGATCCACAAGGATCATCAAGTCCAGCACTTAAGTGAATGGCCCACTCAGGTATTGATCCCACAGCCCTGGTAATGCTCTAACCAACTGAGCTAATCTCAGGGTCCAGCTGGCCTGCAAGGAGAGTGAATTTGAGGTGAAAACTCTTTGCACTTTCTCCTTCTAGTCAGTCAAAGCCACATGACTGAAGGAGAGGTCCTTCTCATCTTCATTCCCAAGCAATGCCCACCCTCTCAGCATAGCATGGACAGGGCCTGGAGCTACAGCTCATTTCTTTATCCTGTGGCAGGAGCAGCTCTGAGATCATTCAGGCAGCCTCAGCGTTAGGCCAGGACAAGCCCTCAGATAATACATGTTGGTTCCTTGGGCTGCACACGTGTCCCCAGCCTGGCACGGTCACACAGAAGATTCAGTGCAGCCCTCTAGGCAGGGATGCCTCTGCACACCAGCAAGTACTGCCTGACTGGTTTTTGCTGGGCCTTCGACTCAAGAGCAAGTTGCCAAAGACAATTTGGATCCACAGACTGATTTCTTTCCCACTAAGCACTATCGCTGTCCTTCTCCCACTGGAACCTCTGCCTGCAATTAGTTCCTTAGGAGGGGGCTTGCCTGTGCCATTAAGAACAGTTACATTATATGATCTAGGAGAAATCAATGTCTCTAATAGTCAGCAAAGGCAGTGGAGGAGAGGGTGATGGGAGGGCTGTTTCTCTAGAGACACCCTTCTCAGTAGAAATCCCAGGGGTATTGCCCCAGGAAGAGAAATAGTGAGGACAGTAATTAAACTTCCATGGAACAATTGTTTACTGGAAGAAGCACAGAAGCTGTTCAGTGTCTCTCAGAAAGGCAGAGGCAGTGGCTAGACTCTCCCTAGGTGCAGATGAAGTGCCTCTGCCCTGCAGTCAGCAGTCTGTGGTGATTTACACCACAAGTGGTGGGAGAAGGGGTGTGAATAGACATCTTTCCTTTAAAATACCCTTCTTCCTCTATCCACAGTGGTGTTTGAAGGTAAGACCACGCCTTGCAAGTATTGAAGCATCTGGATCATGCAGCATAATTAAGTTATCCTAAATGAAGCCTGAGACATTTTAATACCCTGAAGCAAGAAAACCTTCACTCTGCAGGCATCTTCCTCTCTCTCTTTTTCTCCATTTCCTCCTTCTTATACACCTCTGCAGTTCCTGGAATGACAAGCCACCTCACCGGCTGGCTGTAATTGCTGGAACTGTTCCCTAATGCTTTTGCCTTCTCCAATTGCATTTAACTGCATCTTTAGAGGTACAGCCCTGTTTATTCATGCTGCTCGTGTGGAAGGGGAAAGAAATGCAGACTGCCTCTTCTCCCCTCTCCCTCCTTTGATTTGATGGGTGTGGCAGGTTTAAACCCTTGCAGCCGCTGGCTCTCCGGCGCTGGGGTGAGGAGGAGAGGATGGAATGGGAGGGAAGCCGTCGTCTACGGCTGGTGATGAATGGGACTCATCTCACCCACAAGTGGGAAACCTGCTTGCGGGTTATTGTTTAATCACTCATGCAATCCAATAGTGAGCACATAGCCCCATAATGTCCATCTGTTCTAGGATGCAGTGCATGCAACACTTGCATTTCTAGCCATCTATCTCACTGCTCAGCCGTGTGTGTTACTGACTGCATCTCTCGCTGGCAGGAAAGGTTGAGTTCAGGTTTTCAGACATAGCTCAACCCAGCTTTTCAGTTATGCTACCTCTCAGCTGATTATTTTGTGGACTCAGATTCAGAGCTGCAGTCAGCTGTAGGCAGAAATGACAACACTTAGCTATCTACATCTCTCATGGGCGGGCACAGTCAGTCAGTCAGTCAAATACTTCACTCTTCACACTGGCATCGCACCCACAAGAAAGAATAATCTGCAAGGTATGAGCGTGTGAATATATTTGTCTCTGAGGGGTGGGAGGACAGACACACACAGGCACACCTAGACACAAATGTGAAGAGATTTCTTCCACGCCCAAGCCTGTAATTTCAACATTTTGCTCCTCAGCTGCCAAAAAGGCGGGACACCAGGGACTTCCCCTGAAAAATAATTTGAGGAGAGCTGCCTTTATTTTGGGAAGGAAACTCCTGCCAGAGCTGACGAACCCATTCCATCTTTTTTCTCTCAGCGAAAGGTCTGGGTGGGGACAGAGGAAGAGCACATGCTGAAAACCGAGGTCTTTTTCTCCTCCCAAACAGAGCTTCCTCTTGTGTACCATCAGCCTTCCGGAGCGAGCTGCTGCACTGCCAGTTTGGCAACCGTGGTGTGCATCCAGGTAGAGAGAGGAGCAGCAGCTGGGCTCCGAGCCCACCCCTGTGCACGAAGAGGCTCAGGCAGGCGCAGTGGGGTGGCGTGGCTGCGGGAGGCTTGGGAAGCATGCGGAGCGAGCGCTCGGTGTGCCCATCCCCGCGTTCCCGCCGGAGCGGGGCGAGCGCTCGGTGTGCCCGTCCCCGCGTCCCCGCCGGAGCGGGGCGAGCGCTCGGTGTGCCCGTCCCCGCGTTCCCGCCGGAGCGGGGCGAGCGCTCGGTGTGCCCATCCCCGCGTTCCCGCCGGTGCGGGGCGAGCGCTCGCCGAGCGGGGCCGTGCGCCGGCCGTGCACGCGCGCAGGGGTGTGTTCCCTGCGGTGGGGCCGCGCGGGAGCGAGCGGGCACGGAGGGATGCGTGGCTGCCAGCGAGGCACCTGCGCGCCACGCGTTCCTGAGTGCCACGGAACGCACAACGACAGGAGTGAGCCCAGAGAGGTGTAAAGAACAGACGCATCAGCATATCATTCGGGAGCTTTCATTCTGCATCGCATTCTGCCCGACCTGCGAGGGTGCGGGCAGAATGATCCCTATTCCCCTGTAGCTCTCTTCTGACTCCAAAGAACCCCAGAGCTCCTACTTTATTCTAAAATTTGCCGTGCACCTCCGCCCACTGCTCTGTCACTTTGCCTCCCTGTCTGCCTTCCTTCTCCTCCTCTGCTCTTTTCATCCCGTATTTGCCATCAGAACGTGTTCTGCTGGCTGCCTGCAAGGTGTTCCCCCCCTCCCCAGCCTTCACCCCCTCCTCCCAGATTTCAGTGAGCATATCATTAATTGCAAAGCATTTGAAAAACCTGCATGAGGAAAAGCACAGGATGACGCAGGGTCTCTTTCTATCCCAATCACTTGCCCCTCCCCATTATTCTACAAATTTCTCCTTCGTTTGCTAATACACATCTCCATTCAGAAACACACTTTAACCTGAATCTTCTTTCAACTCTGTGCTGTTCACTGTATTACTCACATCAGCGTGTGAACAGAACACTGCAGTGCTATACTGTAAAAGACACTGAAATTTATGCATGTGTAGAGAAAGTAACCAGCATGGTGCTCTGCCTGAGTTGAGTTTTGTGCTCAGAACAAGGACCAAAGCTCCTTGTCGCTACCTATAAATCCATAATTCTTGGAAGTTTCTAAAATGCTTTGTAAAGATATCTAGGGTCAGTTCCTGCCTCAAAGTTTCATCTGCATAAATCCAGCATCCTCCCGAGGAAGTCCAAGACATTCAGCCAAAAAGGCTTTCTTAATCAGGTTTGGGCTTTCACATAAAATAAAAGGGGGAAGGGTGAGGGGGAAATGATCTAAGTAGCTATTTTTTTCTAATTTCATTATCATTTTGGACACAACAATTTTGACACTGAAACAAGCCCCCACCCAAACCTTCACATCATCTCAATTCCCTTGTAGCAAAAGCCAGGTAGTACCAGGACAGAAAATGAGCAGGTTTCCAACAGGTTCACACCGTGAGCTTCTCTTATCCCACCCGAGTTCGGAGCTAGCAGAGGCGTGGTCCTCTGTCTCTTTACCAGCTGGTGCACAGTTGCCTAACTGGTTGTACTATGAAGGGTACTGCAAAGAGGGTGACTCTCCCTCTCCTTAGGCTAATGCTTTTGTTATTATTTAATTGGATTTTTCACTGTAGCATAGGTTAAAAAAAAAAAAAATTCCTTCAGGTTAATTCTTGCTCGGATTGTTGTAACACAAAAAATGAATACACCTGTCCTCCGTGCCACCTCACAGCACAGGCACATAAAGCATCTCCCATTCATCAGAAACAGGAGCAATTGAAAGCGTTCTGACCAGGGATCAAAGCTCACTGGGCATCCGTTCCTTTTTGGCATAAGATGAAGAATTGCTTCCTTTATCTCCAAGGTAGAGCCAGATCTCAT
>VZRH01004968.1:488311-527363 GCA_013397555.1 Urocynchramus pylzowi | reverse complement strand
AATAATTAAAATCTTCAATCTGGACCCAATTACCCAACGACTTTCCCACTGTACAGAGGCGACAGGGGAGAGGGGACACTGCGGGCTGCGGAGGGGTGGGGTGGGCTGGGGTGTGTCTGGGAGGCACCGGGCGAGGAGGGGACCGGGCGGCTGGGGAGCCCCCAGCCCTGCTCCCACCGCAGCAGCCGAAGCCCCCCGGCCACGGCCAGGAGTGGGATTTATGAGTGAAGAAAGCATAAATCTTTGCTTGGGTGGGGTGGGGTGGCGTGGGCACGGAGGGGAGAAGAGGGAATGGAGGTACTGCCACGGCAGGCAGTATATGCCGTGCACAGGTGATGTACCGTAGGTGGGAGCTGCGAGCTGAACGGGAACTGGTAAATATGTTAAAATGGCTGTTAAAGATCCCTCTCCCCAGCACACTCCCAAACATACATGCACGTGCTGCCTTCTCCGTATGTGCAGGCATAAACCCTGAATAGGGATGTCCTGCACCACTGAACGGGACAACTTTCTCCCTTGTTCCCTCAGTCCATCCTCCAGACCTTCCACAGGCACAGAAAACAATACTCCTGCAATACTTTTTTTTTTTTTTTTTTTTTCCCTAAACAGAATAGCTTCCAAACCCACAGAAATCACCCTTTTTCCTTCTGTGTAGATCTCAATTAATTTCCGTGTCGAAGTAATTTCTACACCTATTGATCCCTGCCTGCAAATTGCTGCGAACTATTGCGAGGCAGACGTGCGTGTTCACACACGGAGGCACCCCCCATGCACGTGTGGCAGCAGGAGTGCATGGGTCTGCATGCACAGGAGATGATGGCGATGCAGGAGCCCCAGCAAACATTCATGTGCACATGCACTCGCTCCCAAGAACACGTCTGGAAAGTTATAGCACTGTGTTTTCTCAGAATATACATGAGCTGGATAGCTGTATCTGTCATTGGGAAAAAATATCCCAGACAACAGTTAAACCAAAGTGTGACAATGCTGGGATTTTTTTTAATTGCTGGATTTTTAGGATTTCATCTACCAAAATTCCATTTTTTGCTTATTTCACTTACTTAGTCTGGGAGGCACAGTCAGATGCTGTTCTCTATTTAGCACTAATGTCACTACATCAGCTTCTCTGCCACACCATGGAGTTACTTCTAATTTATTTTTAATATAAAACTGCCTGCAAAAGAGAAGAAAATTGTCTTGGGTTATTGCTAAGGTCTTTGCTCTTTAATTACATCTAAATACATTATTAACACAAATATTCATGCATGTGTGCATGCTTATACAAATAAATGCATACGTATATAGATATAGTTTCTGGAATACCCCTCAGTACAGACTCCTACATAATCATATCCTGTTGCTATGACATCATTGAAGTTCCCAGTACATCATTTATTTTAAGAAAAGCAAGCAGCATTTCAAAGAAAACCTAGCTAGCTATCTACATCTGTATGCAATTTAAGAAAGTGTATTTTGGGGTCAAGAAGGTATCAGCATTAGTCCTGGGTCACAGACTGGAAAAAGAAAATAATGATATGGTAATGACATTCAGAGAAGATACTAAACTGGGAAGAGTTGCAAGTACCAGCTGACACAGAAGTAGACCAAAGGATTAAGTAAAGAAAATCAGATTCAGCCTCAGAAAATGCATGCAGAGAAAAAGAAGGCAAACTCTGCAATCATAAGAGAAGAGAGGTAAGAAGTAGAGTAGTAGAAAGCAGTGGACATCACATTTGAGGAAGAGATCTCTGTGACGTGCGTACGACGCCATGCCAAGGCACTGAGGAGCAGTGCAATGGCATTTTGAATTACACCTGTGGGACTTAGGAGCCTCTGCCTTGGCCGCTGGAGTTGCTGGGGGCTCATCTCCATGATGAAGAGAGGGTGTCATGAGCTTGTGGGCACTTGCCTACCCACATGGCTGTTCCCCATGCCCTTGGGAAATGGGAATCCCCTGGTCAAATGTGTCGGAGAGCTGCAACCGGCTCTCCCTTTGGTGACAATGAGGAGAAACGGGAACTTTGAGGGTGTGACTCAGATCATCCTAAAGCAGGAGCCTAAACTAGGTCAGACAAATCACGCTTCAGAAGTGTTTCAGAAGCTTCATTTTCTTCCCACTGACAAGGCCTTTTTAGGGAACCTCCCTGTGCTAGGGAGCCCTGACGAGGAAAGCCTTCCCAGCCCCCACCTTTCTCAGACACCCACCTCGAGGGGGAGCAGGCTGGCAGCAGAACTGTGCTGATGCAGTCAGGGAGGGTCAGGCCATTTTCCTGTGCTCACCCAGAGCAGTTGCTCACCCCCATCAGTCACAGCCAAAGGCAGTGCCAGCTCTCTTCATGCCCAGCCCCACGAGCACTGTATGCTCCAGTTTATCACAAGTAACTTTTGGCACATAGACAAAACCTCCGTAATGTGTTCCCCAAACATACAGACTTAGTGGTGAGCAGTCAGTCCTCTGTAGGCTCACATCCATGTTTCCCTTGAATTAATCTCATTACAGAGAAGAGCCATACATTGAAACCCCAATTTTCAGGGAATGTCAGTTCCTAACACCACTGTCTTTCAAATCAGGACCCTTTAAGTGTATTTAAAAGTTGGACCTGAAATTCTTCAGCAAATTATATTGTTCTGACAATCATATCCCAGCATCCCTTGCCTTGCCATTTTGGCTGTTTTCACTTCAAACTGTAAAGTAAATTATCTCATAACACAGCAGAAAGAAAGGACAAGTTCACAGCAATGAAAAGGCCAAAGAGAATGACAGGGAAAATAAAAGCACAAACTTCAGCCAGGGAGTTAATGAAAATCAGAAGCAAAAATTAAGGGAAGAAGAACAGGTGAATCTCCATCTCTTTAAGTGCCCAAGTCAAGATGGGATGCTGTCATCCAAATGACACCTTTGTATCTTCAGGGCACTGCCAGCTCTGGCTCATTCAGCACTCCTTCGGAGTCACAGGATAACACTGCATCACGCAGTGTAGATGTGCCCTGAAAGGCCCCTTTGACCTTGGCTTTTGAATCTACACAACTAAAAGGAAGAGCAGTTCCAAAGAATTACATGAATGGGGGACCAGGGAAGTGAGCTAGAATAAGGGGGTGAACAAAAACCACAGATTTTAAAAGCTTCATCTGTGAGACTTGTCTGAATGACAGCTAAGGAGGTGGAGAAGTGTGATATTTTCAAAAGCTGCAAGCCTCTAGAAGGGAATAATTTGGAGTGATATATAGTCCAGTGTTTGGTGTATGCTGCATATTGCTTCACCATGAAGGGGGGTATGGTTTATATAAAATAATTATTATGGTGACTCCTTTAATTCAAAATCATATCTTTAATTTAAAAAGGTAAAGACCATTTCAAAGTAACAAGACATATTAGTTGTTATTACAAAATAAGGTGGGTGGAGTAAGAGACACAAACCTGTGCTTTTAAGGCCTGCTCAGTTCTGCTGCAAGGTTACCCCATCAGCTTGAGGTCCCTATAGACTGAAAGAAAAAGTATCTTCAGTCCATCTGCTAATTTTGGTTCAATAGCAAGATATCAGATTCAGTTTCATTTTGAAGAAGCACATAGTTCCAACCTGCTCCTGGGACTGTAATCAGGTTGATTCCCTGGCCAAACTAAACTAAATGAAACCAAGAAAACATTTTGCCTATAAGAGCTGTACCAGTGGTAACCATACCAAACTGAAGAGGCGTCTCTTTGAGAGAAGTACTGTGAAAGTCCCGTTACTAGGGATATTTAAAGCTTCAGTAAAAACAGCTCTGAAGTGAGTGACTTGCTTTCATTGGGAGATAGACTGGGTTTTCTCTCTATTCATATGTTCCACATATAGTGGTAGCCTTGCCTTTTGTTAGCCAACTTTCATGCTGGCGGGAAGAAGACAATTTTATAAAGATTTTTGGTATCATCATTTGAATAGGTATTCCTGAAAATCCCACTGTGGGACCACTTGTAATTTCAGTCTCCTCAGTAGCTTTGTAGCTCTGGTCTCATTTGGCGTCACTTTCAGTCATCTACGTCTTAGTGACAAAAAACAGTGCAGTGCAACACTACAACCAAACTCCTTTCCTAAATTATTTAGACATAGTCATGAATCTCCATGGAGGAATACCCATTTTTCAGTATCAGGATCACTTATGTCAATTTACCTTGGATTTCACTTAATCCTAAATTATTAATTTAGAAAAGAAGAATCTAGTTTATTTTGACCTAAGACTGAAATAAGAGGCTTTAAAGCCATGATTTTCAAAGCCACAATGCCACTTACTCTTGCAGAGAAGGCTTCAGAAAATGCCAGTCCAGGAATGCTCTAATTCATTCAGTGTCTTTAATGACTGCTGGGTTACTTATCCTGGACAATACTGAGCTCACGTGACATTAGCACCTGTTGCCATCAAGCTAGTCACAGGGATGTGCACAAGTGCTCTGCATTTATTCCCTGTGATTTCCATTTTTCTTCCCATGCCTGCACAGCTGGGCTCACAGCACTGCAGACACCTGACTTTACAATATCACACATAATAAAAAACGGCCTCAATAATTTCCCTGTTTTCAGCATTTTAGAAAAAAAAAAAAGTTTTTTCTAAATTCTGTGGTGTATACAAACTGGAATATCTGGGTAAAAGCACGAGGAGAATAATTTTAACATGCACAAAGAATGATATGTACAACCCCTGGGTCAATGTTAATTATTATTGAGCTTCTGAATCATCAAAAATGCAAACATAACAGTTAAATCCCAGCACACGTTAGTGCTGAAACTGTAACTCTTCAATAAAATGAAATCTCACCTGCTTGTCTGCCAAAAAGAAAAATGTCATCACAGAAAGCAGTCAACCTATCCGCTATTATTCTCAGTGTAGTTGTAGTTTGCCATGGGGGAATGTGATACTTTACAAGCCAAACCAAATGTGAGACAGGATGACCCAGGAAGCCCCTTTCTTTTTCTCCAGGGACCCTTCAATATGTGCTGTTGTACACAGTCCCTCCTGCTGTAGCACAGGCTCAGAAAAGCAAGCTTTGAACGAGAATCAGTATCAACCAGGAGCTCAGCATGGGCCACTTTACCCTGCTCCTCAGGCTGGCCCCACCCTTCACTCCAAGTCCTGCAGTGCCATGACAAGCTGCTGCCAGTAGCCAGGCTCACACCTCTCGGTGCCACTGGGGATGGCTGTGCTGTTCCGTGCTGCGGCATGTGATGGGGCCCAGATGGAGACAAACGCTGAGGTGTGTCTGTGAGTTCCACACACTGCCTTGCACACACGACTGGAGAAGGAAAGTCCACCCTCAGGTCTGTTTTACTCCTCTCATGGCTCCCTCTGGTGATATATTGCCATTCCCCTGGCACTGCAGTGCTGAACAGGGGAGCTGCCCAGTGATACCAGTGTGATGACATGACAGTGCTATGGTGTGAGGCACAATTTCCTGAGCCTGCTTTGGACAACCTGGTCCTGCTCTGCATGTGCTCACAATACCCCTCATTGATGCCAGGGTGGGGACGATGACCTGGATGCTTCAGCACTGAGAAGAAGAGTGGGCAGAGACAGGTTCACCCTCCTTCTGTGCTGTCCCCTCAGCTGACCAGGCTCCTTCTTCTCTCCAGCCTAAGAGCTGGCTTGAGCTGAAGCAGCCTGCATGAGGGAAGGTACGTGGGGTACCCTGGACACAGATAGGAAATGAATGAGAGGGGAAAACAACTGAACACCTTCCTATGGCCTTAACTGGCACTTCAGTGTCAGCTGTGGAGTGAATTTTTGAGAGATGAAGGACACCCAACAGGACAAATCTGCCTTTCAGGAAAGGGATTAAAAATTTTTAACCGTGGTCATGCTTCACTCACAGGCACATGGTGACCAGGCCACACATTGATCAGGATCAATGATAGAAGATAGAAGGAAACTCCAAAACATAGACTGTTAATGGATGTAGGAAGTATTTGTATTGGAGAACTAATGGAGTGAGCTGACAGAACCCTTTCACTTACCCACAGCTGTACATGGAGGAGTTAGAGCAGCAAAGATCTACAAGAATTAAAAGAGCAGGAAAACTGTAAACATCTGCTTGTCTTTAAGGACCTAAAAATACTCCCTCCTTGCTGTGACTTCATTTAGTTTAGCCACAATATACCCACTGAGAGAAAAGAGGAAAGTCCAGATCCCTCAGTCTGCCAGGCAGACATGGTGTATGCAGAGGATTGTTCCCTTGCAGTAGAATCCTCAGCACAAAACTCACTGCATCTCATTGAAGTGGAAGAGCTCTCCAGTCCAAAACACAGAGCACAGGGCTTGGACAGAGAATGGGTCATAGTTCAGTCTTACCACAGCTAAAATTTTGTTACAATTAAAAGAGTTCTACATTATCAGATCCATAGCATAACCAACCTTCTTAAGAGTGCCCTGGTACAGCAATTATTATTTCTTTTCCAAGACCTCACTGTTAGCCAAAGGAATTCACCCCAGAGGGCAGGAAACACAGATGGAATTTTATTAAGAGTCCAGGTCTGTGCAGGCAGGAATCCAAATCTGCTGCCCCGTGCATGGAAACTGCATTACAGCAAAGGGCCCTATTTTAGCTCAGCTCTACAGGATACTGAGCTATGTTTCTGGACTGTGATTTTCTGGAGGTTTAGGAGTTGCTCCAAGCGTAATGGTGAATTTTCTGTGTAAGTCTGAGGGATTAGCTCCTTCCCCAAGCAATTCTGGTGGCCAGGAGAAAAATAAACTTTCTGGAGAGGGGCAGCCTAATTTCTCAAAGCAGTCCTACTCACTATCTGATATAACTGTTGTATACAACAAAGTGTCATATCCCATGCACACCTGGCACTGTGACATACTAGAGAAGCATGTGACATGCTGCCAGTCTTGGTTCCCACCTGCTGCACCCTTTTCTTTGCTCTACAGCCTGCATGCACAATTCACTCAGCTTTTCCCTCATGTAGTTGCCACCCAGAGCTGTCAGTCCCCTCTGTCCAGCAGCTGAGGCACAACCTCACACAAGTAGAGGCCAGAGAGAGTTTCTGAGCCTGCAGCAGGAAGCAGCAAGGGAGGTGACGAGGACCCACAGTCAAGCACACGGAGACCTTTATGCCTGGTAATGACACAGCAGATGCAGGGCTCAGTGGAGGGGGAAAGGTCTCCTTCAGCTCGAGGGAGAAAGGAGGGAAAAGGCATTTGTTTACCACCTACATCAGAGAGGACAAGCATGCTGACTTAGATGGTCTTCTCATGTGTGTTCATCTCAGTGGGGTCAAGTTTAAATTTATTTTAATAACATATGCTATAAAATTTGAAGGGTAATACTTCCATGTTGCCCTAATTTATTCAGCTAGAGAGGAGGAAAAAGAAGTTCATTCTCTGTTTGTTATGAAAGCTAAGCTCAAATATGAACAATGTTCCATAGTAAATGATGGAGAGTTTGACAATCTTATCTGTATCATATCATCATATATTGAAAGGTTCTATTGTTAAGAATACCTACAAGAGAATACAATTTTATCTGCTTCGGGAAGTGTAATTCTGAGCTTTCTCATTTTAGAGTTCTTTTCAAGTCAGGGATCTGTGTTAGGTCTTTATAAAGTTAGAAAAGCAAATTATATATGTCCAGCTTTCTTAAAATTAGTCACAGTTGAAAAATAACACTGCCATTGCCTGGGCTGCATCAAAAACAGTGTGGCCAGCAGGGCAAGGGAGGGGATTCTGCCGCTCTACTCTGCTCTGTGAGATCCCACCTGCAGTACTGCACCCAGTTCTGAGGTCCTCAGCACAGGAGGGACATTGACCTGTTGGAATCAGCCCAGAGAGGGTCGCCAAGATGGTTGGAGGGATGGAACACCTCTCCTACAAAGCAGACTGAGAGAGTTAGTATTGTTCAAACAGCAGAAGAGAAGGCTTCACTGTGACATAATTGTGGCCTTCCAGTACCAGAAGGGAGGCTGCAAGAAAGATGGAGAAGGACTTTTAACAAGGGCATGTAATGACAGGACAAGTGGGAATGGCTTCAAACTGAGAGTAGTTTTACATTGGACACTAGGAACAAATTCTTTAATTTGTGGGTGATGAGGCACTGGAAGACATTTGCCAAGGAACTGGTGGATGCCCCATCCCTGGAAGTGTTCAGTGCCAGGTTGGATGGGGCTTGGCAGAAGGTGTCTCTGCCTGTGTGAGGGATTTGGAACTAGATGACCTCTAAGATCCCTTCCAATCCAAAACATTCTGTGATTCCGTTCAAGAGCAGCACTGAGTTCTGCCTAAAACTTTATATGTCATTAATTTCCTTCTTAAGGCTAAAAGCTTAAAAGCAAAATAAATCAGAGGAAACAAAACAATCGGTCCTCAGGCAACATGAAACACAAAAATGTAACTGCCTGACAGTGTCAGATAATCTCCATGTTGCACATGACACAGGCCAGGCTCTTCCCAGCTGTCAGCCATTAACAAGGAATGTTAAAATGTTAAATGTTAAAATGGCAGCATGGCCATTTCCATTCTTGCATTAAGCTCAGTAGTTACCAAGCCATGGCTTGAGGCCTGGTGATGCCCTCAGGGTCTTCCAGCATTTCCTGTAACCCTTGGGAACTAATAGGCTAAAACAGCCCAACAGGGAGAGGAAAGTTGCTGAAACACAGAGCTCATTTAGTATTGTTACTTGGAAGCCAGTGAAGGTTATTAATCCTTAGATCTTTGGCAAAAACTGCCTCCTTTGTATGTTTAGTCATCCAAGAAGTCAAAATTATCTCCCAAAGGATGCTGAGGTACTCTGTCTGACTTAATTTTGATCATACTGTGCCCACTGAAAATGGGACTTTGCTGGATCTCCCTTTTTACCACTTTGCCAAACTCCTGCAGGCTCTTATTAAATCTTCTTCACATGCAGTGCAACCTCACTGGCCCAAAATTTGTCTCTTTATTTCCCAGGACATCAACAGATCCTGTTTGTGTAAGTACACAGGTGTCACACCCCAGGAAAATGAAAGGATGATTTTGTACTTTGAAAAATTATGTCATGCTCAGCATTAAAGCCCTATTCCTCTACACACAACAAATTTAGGAAGCATTTGTTTTATCTTCATTGACTTAAAACTGAACTTAAATCCTATTTTACTGTCACTTCCTACAAGGTTCTATTGTACAATACTTTCTGTCTTTCTTGTAGCAGTGAGATAATCTACATATCAAAGTTGTTTGTGCTGGACATGTAATTTCACCTAATACTGAGAATTTCACCATAGTTTCTACAAAGACATTATTAAAAGGCATAAGAGACGATAAATCTTTCTACCCTCTCCTGAAATGCTATCAAGTGGACAGAAATTCTACTTGGTAGTCATACTCTGTTTTTCAGCCCCCAAAAGCAAAATTCAGTAATGATAATGAAAATTTAAAATTCTTTCATTATATCCAATGCAATCATTTTTCTGTAAAATCTATCCAAGCATTCCAATCATAAACCCAATGGGAGTTTTTTTGCTTCGTTTTGTTGTGGGTTTTTTGTTTTTGTTTTTGGTGATTTTTTTGCTTGCTTTGGTTTGGGATTTTCTGTTTGTTTTGATTCATTGGAAATTTTTGGATCAGCTGTGGATTCTGTCGTTCTAAGATCCTTCTTCCTTCTTCCTAGGAGGTAATCCCTAGAAGTATCAAAGTTAGAAGTCCTCCTGAAACTAATAGACATTTTCATAGACTTCAGGAAACAATTCTTTAACAGGAACATGCATAAAGCTGAGCAACAGCAACCTTTTCTCAATGTATGCACATTTATGCCCTGGCAACAGCACTATCAATTTTTCTAAGGCTTAGACCAGAGTTCATGTTATTTAAAAGCTATATACTTTCACTGCAGTGTTTAGAAAGCACTCACTCCTTTCTTTTACAAATTCAAATAGTTCCATATCTGTTTTTCACAGCAGCAATGTATTTACTGCTCCTAACATGCTTTGGGACCTTGATAAATTTACTTCAGCTTCTCAATTACCACATTCCTAAAGGAGAAAACAAAATACTCACTGATCTTTAAGTCCCTTTGAAATACATCATAGTTCATCTTTGTTATTACTCTGCCAAACATATCCACGCTTAAGGTAATTAAAATTACTGCATGTGATGAAGACACTTTTTGAAATATCTCAAATCTGATTCTTTTGAAGTCATATGGGGAAAAACTCTTATTCTGTGACCCCGTGTTACCCAGTATCCCCCAATCTACCCCATGTTCTTAATATTTCCCCTCTACTGTACTTATCATAAACTCACCCTGACACAGCCATCTCCTTGAACCTGCATGGCTCCCTCATTTGGCTCCTATGACCCTGAATAACTTCTTTTGGCTTATCCATAAGGAAAGAAACAGAACTTGCTATGGCAAGAATTAAGTGTCTGCTGATTAATCAGACATTCTTGACCTCAGAAAGTATCAGAGCTGAAAACTCTTACAGGCTGGAAGAGTGTCTGGGAGAAGCACCTTTGCTGTTTCTTTTATTGCTTCTCTCCATCCCTGGTTTTGGCTCCTGAATAAAGACAGTGAACTAGATGGACCTTTGGTCTACTCAAAGATGGTCATTCTCAAGCTGCTAAAGAGAGTGAGTAATACTTGATTTTCCCTGCCTCTCCTTCACTAATTTGAATCTTTCTCTGCCATCTACCCAGAGATGATATTTATGAAACTCTTGGAGGGTGAGCTATCTTTGTGACTGCTGTCTCGTTGTCAGACATGGGTGGGATGAGATAGTGAGTTGAAGTTTCCTCATGACAGGGACAGACTGACATTCTGAGTCAGCAGAATCACCAGTATGTTCAGTAGGTTTCTTTGCTAATGTAGTCACTTTTAATATAAGTTGCTCCACAGATGAGTTTCCAAATCAAATAGTATTTCAGACTCATCAGAAGCTATTCCCACAGCAGCTGTCTGCAAACATATTCTTTCTTCAATTTCTGGACTTCCCAGCTGTTACTGGGTAGCAATATTTAACCCAAACCTGTGGTGTAAGGCTCATTCACACAAGGATGTGTGTGATGCCTCTGGTAGCAAAGAACTGCTCTGAGCTGCAGCACTGCTAGGGCTCAAAACACCCATCGAGGCTTTCCTACTCAGCAGGAAGCAGTCACACAGCCAAGCAAGTAAATTACAGGCTTATCATTCCTCATTCAAGCATCAGCACAGTCATTCAGCAGAATCCCCATGTCCCTACAGCAAGACCATAGAAATATAGTGGTTAAACTGCACTATGCATTTGTGCTTCACCTTTTTTATTGCCCCTGCTCTGTCACTTTGCTTCATGGTTATTCAACAGGTGCCCTTTGAATAAGGAGCATGTGGCACAGAGATGACTGGCAGACAAGGCAGTAGAAAAGAGCAGTCTAGGAAGCAGCTGTGCTTATTATAAAGGGCAGCTAACTGATTCATCAGTGCCCTCCCCAGCAAACCATGCCATATAAATGTTATTTTGAAATTAGCCTTGTGGTATAAGAAGGATTAGTTGGCATGCTTGAAGTCTGAATGCCTAATGTCCTCTCTCCCTAAAGGAAGATAGGTTTTGGGTTTTTTTTGCCCTCCAACTTCATGGTGCATGGCTTCAACTCAATTTATGATGGCCCCAAGGCCATTTTTTCAGTCAATTCTAGTTTGAAAGAATTAACAGGATTTTCATTCTCCAGCATCACTCTGGTAGTCTGACTCTGACTCTCACCCACTGCTGGAGGAAGAAGGTAAAGAAATAGGACTGCAATCCAGCACAAGATACTGCAATAGGAAGAGATAGGAACCAGGGTTGCTTCCTTTTGTAAGTCTTGCAAGGAAAAACAGCAGATCTGCCAGGCTACAGATTGCTGTGTGAGCATGCAGTGAGGTTGGAAGAGCATATGGCAGGAGTGGCTGCCTGGCTGAAGTGCACCTATTGCCAGCCCTGTCATTCAGGGCTGGGGAGACAAGATAAAGCTTTATTTTAGTGCCCTGACAGCTGACAGGAACTTGTCACATTGCAGAAGCTGCTGAATCTTAAGTCAGGGGAAGAAGGGGAAGAGAAGAGAAATCAAGAGAAATCTCATACTTGGTGCATACTTGTCTAATCTCTGGGGGACAAGAGATAGGGTGAGGTCACTCGTGTATTCTGTGCACACAGTCCCTAGCACTAAGGGGTGATAACAAGTGCAAGAAGGACACAGCAGAAAAAGGTGTTAGAAGAATCTGGACTATACTTTATTTCATGTTATACCCTCTTTTCAAAAGACATGGGGAATCTCTTGCTGTTTGGTATAGGTAAAACTGCTCTGAGATTTCCCTGTAACTACTCAAAATGGAGAAGAATCTGAGCTGGCAGGATCTTCCTTGCAGTGTTCCTGGTAAATGTAGAGTTCATTTCCACAGATCCAGAGATTGGAGATGGGGAGGAAGAAGAGGGTTTGGGGGAAAAAACTGATTCTTCCTGCAAAATCAGTAACAGTTATTGGGCTGGAAACATAAACACTGCAGTGTTTTATTTAAAATTTTCTACAGACTGCAGATAGTTTCTGCTATTGCATTTAGGAAAAAAAGAGACTAAATAAAAAAGAAAGTCCCATAGGACAGCTCTGCCTAGGTTTTTGAGCTCATCTTTCTCTCTATTTAGTTTTAGTCACATGATTTAGACACATTTCCTCTACTGAGTATTCCAACAATAGCTTCCACTACCTTTACTGTTTATTCCAGATAATTCATCACATAATAGGTTTTAGGCTGTGGGCACTGCTGTATCACTTCCATTCCCAGCAAACATGCAGCCAAACATGCAGCCTTTTTCCTCACCAAACTTAGTGGAAATTTCTCCATTACGGTGTTCTGCATCTTATCAGATCACACCTAAGGGCTGCTGGTTCCTTGAGGCAGGAGACCTCCTTTAGACAGCACTATATACAATGCTGGTGTTAGACAGATGTGTCAGCTCCTCTCATCTGTTAACACAACTGCAAATAAAAAGACAAATCTGACCTGGATTTCTGTGGCAGTTGGGATTAAATGCTAGATTCAGATCCAATGAGCAAGCCATTTTAGTCAGATTTATGTACCTCTCTTGGAACATAATGTCCTTAAAAACAGAATCTGGATTCACTTCTCATCGACATGCTGTGTCAATGACACATCTTCTTAATGTGCTGGTGGTGCCTGGTTGTTCCTCATGTTTCCTCTGGCTCTGCACAATAAAACACCTTTTGAACAAGAACACGTCTTGGAAGCTGAATAAACTCAGTCTGTGCTCAAAACATTTAAGAAGTGTAGGAAAGAAGGCAAAAGAAATCTGCCAGCATGGCTGGAAGAGAAGCTTATCTTGCCTTGGCTGGATTCACTTTGGTTTTCCTCTCCAGCTTCTTTCCATCATTTGTTGCACCAATGTATCCCTGAGGATGCTGACCCCAGAACAATATGCTGCAAAGATGATTACAGTCTAAAAAGGAAAAGAAAGCCCTGTCACTATGGTTGTTATGGGTTTTAGCTTTTCACACTTAATCCTTTAATTGGTCTTTCTGGCAAGAAGAATTCGATACTTGGCTTTATTGCTGCATGGATGAGCCCTATTGCAAATCCCATTGGGATAAAGTTACAGCCATTTGGCAGTAAGAAGATCCACAGCAACCTCTCAAAAGCCTACCCAGAGGGTTCCTTGTTGACATCACAGTCTCTGTGTGATGTCATAAAGCCTCCTAGAAAATGAAACAAGACAAAAAAAGATGCAGGACCTCTGGATATTTGATGAGATTGAGGCTAGCTCTTACTCCACTATTGTACATATCAAGAGTTATGTGAAAGGAGAGTTTGGGTCTTGGCTTTCAGCCATAACATTGGTGAAGACAAAATGCAGAATAAGGTTGAACAGGCTATATGCATAATGAAAAACATATTGTAAAAGCTGTTTAGTGCGCTGGACCAGAGGGGGAAAGAACATTATTGTGAGCCATTTGGGCAGACCTAGATGAGGGCTAAGCCATCTGAACAACAGACTCTTTGGATGAGACAGTTTTGTCTCATGGAAGTATACAAGTAAGTTACCTTGAAACCTTCCTGCTAAACAACTCAGTGAAATTTAATCTCCCATGTCCCAGGCCAAGAGTAACAGCAACTTCCTTGCATTCCAAATGAGCAGCTCTTGAAGTATAAAAGAATGAAACAACATCATGTAGAATAAAATAAAATGTGGGAGCTCTGATTCACAGTCCTATTCATTAATGACTGGAAACTTTCTTCCCCAAGAAAAAGTGAAGGATTCAAATCATTGCAATGGGTACAATCCACGACAGGAGAGTAATTTCTTCTAAGTTCCTGAATAGAAACCTAAAGGCTTGGCCCTAACAGCCCTTTTCAAGTCAGTCAATTTGTGCTGATGTAACTAATGAGACGTCTGGACCCATCGTCATGAAAAGAGAGCAGATTAACACCTATGAAGCTAAAAATAAAAGCGTCACCTCTGAGGTTGGGCCCATGGTGCTTATTACAAGGGGTGGGGTAGGATTGGCAGAGCTGTGCGTCCATCGTGGATGTCACCATGGCACACCCACGCCAACATCTCCACGGAGACATAGCACATTTCTAGCTCCTGCATCACCAACTTGTTGCCAAGGAAACAAGAGGATGCAAAATAAAAAAAAAAAATAAAAAGAAGAAAAAAAAAAAATCTCAATGACATTCAATTTTGAGACAGTCAAGAAACCCCTGAAAGGGATTCTAAAGTGCCTGAGAAGGAANAGGATGCAAAATAAAAAAAAAAAATAAAAAGAAGAAAAAAAAAAATCTCAATGACATTCAATTTTGAGACAGTCAAGAAACCCCTGAAAGGGATTCTAAAGTGCCTGAGAAGGAAATGGAAATTGGGCTTCTAATTACAGATTCTCAACCAACTCCTTTTTATTCCCTGGTTATTCTGTCTGCTCACGTCACTGTCTTCTTTCCATTCTCTGTCTACAGAGGTACGAATGCCAGACACCGGTGAAAAGAGAATCAGAAAGAGCTTTCCTGGAGTGAAGGAGAGGAGGGAGGGAAACAAGGGGAGAAGGTTACTCAGTACAAGCAATAATGGAGATTCCACAACTCAGAGGAAAGTGGTGGACAGAAGCTGCAGAAAGGGAAATGTGTGTAAGAAAGGCAGAGTAGGAGAGAAGGTTTCTGTGAGAAGGGAATATGTGCAGTTGGCAGGTGTGGGTGTACACATGTATATCTACACCAAACACATGTGTATTTTTATATATACAGCTGAGAAGGTACATATGCGTACAAAGGTGTACCAAAATCTACACTGAGTAAATAAAAACCTGAGATGTGCACCCCCCATCAAGTTGAGAAAGGAAACAAGAAATAAACAAGAAAGAGTGTGTCTTTTCATTTTGTTTCTTTTAATACACTGTAGCACTACATTTACAAGCTTTTTCCACAACCAAAAAAGCTACAAATCTGCACCTCTTTTTAAATGACAGCCAGAACTTTCATGCAACCACCTGATTCCAGGAGCTGTGGCTTTGCAAAAAAGGACAAAATGTAAGAAGAATCACAAGAAGGTGCTGACAGGTGGCAAACCTGGCAGTGCACATAAACACAAGAGCACACAAGAGAACAGCAAAGTGCATGACAGTATGAAGGGGAGGATGTGTTGGGTGTTACTGTGCAGAGACACACAGCCACCAAGACAAGGTGTTGTCTAAGCACAGCAGAGGCACACTTCTCGACCAGTGAAACCTGCACGGTCTCGATTTGGACAGCCTAGCTCTCTTGGGGAATGAGCACAGAGAGGGTTAACTGTTTGAGTAGATGTCTGCATATCATCTTGCTTGAGCATGAGAGATAGGGAAAGTTTCATCATGTGATAGCACAAAGTGGTGCAGATGTTTAATGGCTACCCTGCATGGCTGCAGGACAGCTTCCATTTGGGTTAGTGCTAAAACAGATTAAAGAGCTCTGTCTTCTCATCCTTCTCTTCAATATTCAGTCTCACCCTTCCTCATGCCTTGAGCCTGTCATCAAACTTGCAGCCAGAAATGAGATTGCTACAGACCAAGAAGGAAAACTTATAGACAGAAGTTAACCATTGCTGAATTCCAACAAGGGTCCTACAGAATGACACGGAGGGATCTCATTTAATAACAAGGAGTTCATGGATTTATGGCTGTTGATAGTAAAAGGCTGCCAGCAGTAAGGTTTGGACTCCATCCCAGGAAGAGAAGAACCATTGCTGACCGAACACAAATATCCCTTTGTGCCCCCTACCACCTTCTTCATGCCTCTTGTACAGGTCTTTGCAGGACTGAAAGGTCTCTACACACTTCAAGGCAGATATTCTTCCCCTTGTTAGAAGAAGATGTGAAAGATGCCAAGTGCTTCTCTAAAAACCTGTGTGGTGACAGTCCTGGCAGTCCAACAGCTTTTTCTAAGGTTGCCATGACATGGAAGTGATGGGCACATGAATCACAACTGTGGAGAACACCAGCCTACGTCCAGATGCTGCATTCAGATTAGCAGAAGCAAGTCCTGACCACTCAGCTCTCCCCTACTTACTATGTGAGGTAGTTTGGAGTACCCAGTCCCCTTGGGGATTGTGAGCAGAAGACATGGACACCTCCTCTTACATGTATGCATGCAGTACAAAACCACAGCAACACAAGCAAACTAAATCACCTAAATGACAAAACCAAGGTCAGATTAAAACATTTTAAGCATTTATCAGTGGTCCACTTCAACTTGATTCCTGAGTAAGGTGAAAATAGCTGAAGTGCCTAAACTGCAGGCCACAGAAAGTGGGCTCAGCTTTGTGTGTTCCAATGCCACAGTGCCCCACAGACTCAATCCATGTCCACGGAAGCAGAACACAGTGTGACCACATCCAAAAGGCCCATGTGCCCCCAGCAGAGCTGTACAGACAGAGGATGTCTGGTGCTGAGAGCTGGCCATAACTCAGATATAGGGAAGTAGAGGCATTGCTGTCAAGATGCAGGGGAAGTCCAGCTGAAGGAGAAGACAGTAGAAGTTCATTTCCTCTTTTCAGCACATCATAATTCCCCATCATATGTCTCAGCCATACTTTTTTTTCTAGCATATCCAAAATGTTACCTCTTCTCAACGAAGATAAATATGCCATTCACATGACTACTTTCTGTATTGAAAAAAAAAAATAAATAAAAAAAAATTTAAAAATAGTGTTTTCATCAAGGAGTTTAGATTCACAAATTACTTGTGAAAAAGGATATAATGCATTCAGTTTAAAAATGCAGGTATATGTCACAACTCCCAGTTTCTGAATCACCACTACATGTTCACGTTTCCTGGAAGGAAAGATGTTTTTTGGTAATTTGCTGCTTTGAATGAATTTATCATGAAATACCCAACAAGTGACATTAAAATTTGCTTTGGGCAAAATGCAAGTTCTGATAATTTTGGCTTTTTCTGTTTACTCCAAGTGCTGTTCATCAATGAAATGAACATTCATTCCAACTGACTTTTTTCAGGCATAATTTTATAATTCATATTTCCCTAGATGCAGCTTTGCCTCTTCAACAAATACTTTAATAGGAGCTACTAAATTTGCTTTGAGTGAAAAAGTATAAGATGCCCTAGGAAATTCAGATTTTTGGAAAAATGTTTCTAAAATTCTGACAGTGGTTTCCTTTGCAAACAAAATTGCAACAGAGTTATACAGTATGACTTCCCTAAATGTTTAATGCACAGTACAGGCTCTCTTACTCACATGCATACACACACATGCATACATTCTCTAACACACTGCATGCCTACAATGCAAATACACCATCATGTCCCTCTAAACACACACAGACCTTCTCTTCAGCATAAGGACAGCTACACACACACCTGCACAATGAAATCTTTCTGACACAGAGGCCCTGAAACACAATTTTATCTCTCTCATATACACACTGTCATTCCTTTTTTCTACCACAATGTAATCTCCGTCTTGCTCTTTCTTTCATACACATAGACACAAAAACAGACACATACAGTGTAATCTTATCTCTCTGAGATTCAACTACAGTATCTACACTATTTTCAAAATTGCATAAACACTTTCTGCCTGACATTTCCATTTGTAGACTCCATCATTTACAACTACACAATTGATTGCAGAGATGGGAGGATGTGGAGGGAAGTCCTTGATCACGTAAACGCCTGTCTCTTAGGTAAAGAGGCCTTTTCTGGCAAGATTTTATTTTACAAGCCAGGAGACATTATAAGCAATGTTTTCAGTTTGGATGCAGCATTAGTTACACAGTGCTCCTTGTTATATTACACCACCAACAAATAGTAAGAGATTTAAACAGCTTGATAAAAAAAATCTGCTAGATCATAAAAAAGAATTTTCTTGTATTGCTATCATTGTCAAACACTTCATTGATACGTTCCACAATACGTGCTGCAAGCAAATTACAATATGCAGTTACACCGATATTTCCTGTGACATATAATATTCAGTAGATTCCCTGAGATTTCAAAAGAAAAAAAGAAAGATGTATAGAGGAGGTTCCACCTCCACTTAAGCTATTATTTCTACAACAAAAGTCTGTTCTTAAATCACTCGTATTAGCAGGATTGTTCTAATGGGAATATTAAAATGAATGTCTGCCTCTGCGAGCTTCTCTACACAATGGAGATTGCCAACAGTGAGAATTAGAGGATGTAACACAGAGCACTTCTCTTGCATGCCATTGATTCAGACCCAGAGTAATTGGCTGGCAATTTTGGGTGGACCTCTGGAAAATAAAATTTCATATCCTCATTTGATTTCTCCAGATTACTTCATAACAGAACTAAATATTAAAATGAAAATGTAATGAAGGATCTGGGGTTAATCAGTGATATTATAGAGCAGGTAAACAGAAATTTTTTCACAGGGTCTTGTTGGACTGCAGGGGTTTTTATTACCTCCATAGAGCAAGCTTTAAAGAAAAACTGCAGAGGAAAGAGTTATTAAAAATCAAAATACCAGAAAACCAGTTTCAGAGTATTGTCTTAGCTCTAAATAAGCACCTTAACTAAACAGAACTAGGGTCCCTAACAGAGAGTAACTTGCTATAATTCCTGGAAAAATGTTACTACATCATGAGGGGAATTATGCCTAAGAATTTGGACCAAAGCATCAATATGGCTTTAAGAAAATTTCCTCAGAGACAGGAGAAAGGAAATATTTTTGTGGAGCCCAAACTCAAAAAAACCTGAGCCACTGAAGGACTGGAAAAGCAAAAGCAGCTGTCCTACTACCAGAGGAAACTAAAAGAAAGGTTTTCCTTTAATGGCCTAAGATACTGCTTTGATTACCCATACCTTGCTTTGAGAACGTTGTCTGACTGCCTGTATCAGCACCAGGTCACACAGCTCCAAACAAAAAGACTGCTGAGCCAGGACCAACTGGGATCACAGACAACTGGAGTGGAGGGATGTAGGCAAAGAACAGGATAGACACAAGATCCCATTTTAGGAGTGTCTCAGAGGATTTGAGGGTGGAAGTGTGGTACCCCTGGCTATGACAGCTATAGACAGAACAGGTGTATTGCAAGTAGCACTAAAGAAGTCATAGGAAACTCCCATACCCTGCAGTGTTTTGTCCCTTTTTAAGTTATAATCCCATTGGAAGTGTGAAGCAGTGGTTTTCTGACACTGCCAACCAGCCTTCAGCTACCACAAAAATACCTAAACCAAAGCACATGACCACTTCTGACAATACAGAAATGGACCCTAATCTACTGCAGGAAGCTCATATCACCACAGACCTTGCAAAATCCATGCAGTGAGAGTCAGTGTCCCATTCTTTCTCTCTACAGAATTGATAGAGGAGGATCAGATCCACTACAAACTCCTCCCACACAGCACATACCCCCATGTGCCTTTTCCCCTCTTGCCCCCTGGAAAAGATGCCAAGTGTCCACAACTCCATATGTAACCCCATTCCCATCACTGGCACGCTGTGTTGCACTAGAGGGTGGAAGAGCATTTCACAAGTGAGACCCAATGTCTCTCGACCCCTGAGGTAGGAAAGCAACCCTCAGCCCCTTTCTACAGTGAGAAACCCAGGGCAGTTGCATGTAGCAACTGCAGACTGAATACAGCACATGAGTTTCCTGACTCCTCTCCTGATATCTGTGATAGCCACCTGGTAATCTTCTGCATAGAAAATATTCCCTAGAAAACAGATTGGGTTACTAGTTCAGCTGCCCTCAGGAACTCCAGACTTTTTCCTCCTTCCTGACAATTTCTTTTTGATATCAAATACCACAACATTAAGGATCCTGATGATTTTGAATGCTGTTTAGATGTCTTTCCTTGAGAAAATTTTGTTGGCCTCACACTGCCCCATGAGGGCTGCTGACCTTAAAACCTTACTTGCTGGTTGTGAAACAGATTAATTTCTTAGAATCACCTTTGATGTAATCTCTGAGAACCTGTAGGAAAATGTCACCTGTGGGTTAGTCAGCTCATTTGGAAAATTGTCTGCTCAGCATCTACTCATTGTGGTGTCTTGCCATTGATTTGTTGTTAGAAACAGACCTGGGTTTTGATGCCTTCCTGAACAAATAGATTTCCACAGGTCACTTGGTCAGTGGTGGTTGCTCTGTCACAGGCATCTCCACCTCAGTCACCTCCTCACTTTGCTGTTGTTCCTCCAACAGCAGTGGCCCTGCTGTCAAACTTTCTAGGTAAAGCTCAGTGTGGACTCCTGCAGCTCTTCCATTTTTATCTCTAATAAGATTGACCCATGGAGGCTGCTCCATTGAGGATTCAGGAGAAAGCCACTAATCAAGCTGACTGAGACACAACACAAAGCTTCTTTCTCTCTATTTCTGTTTTCCACAGTTTCCTCTTCCTTTCTTACTGTGTAATCAACCCAGTTATCTACCTTTCTGTCACAATAGTAGCTAAGTAGCTCTTCAATATTTCAGAAATAGAAAAAAAACAGCATAGTCTTTTCTTCTTTTCCTTCCCAGGCTGTAGGAGGAATTGTTCAATTCGTTTTTTAGGTGGCATGATTTGTTTGCTTGTTTATAGGCATGCATGCAAGTGGGTGTTTTGTAGATGTATGTGCAGAGCTCACTGGGGGAGGGCGAGGCTGAAGAGCCAAGCTGTGTATTTATTACTGAGAGTGGTGAGATGCACCACCTTCCCCAGCTGACATGTTATGGACCTCCCCAGCACAGCACAGCACAGCACAGCCCCTGTCAGCACTCTGTCTCCTGCTTTTAGCTCAGCCACACCAGCAAATCTGGAAAATGGCCTGGAAGGGAGATATTTAGTAGGGGAAGAAAGAGGAAAGAGCAGCATTATTATTATTACAGTCTCAGCTACCTCTGTCCTCGATAAACAAGATATCTCCTGCTATTGACTGAAAATCTAAACATGAGGCAAATGCTGTGGAGAGGGTCTTTTCTTAGGCCAGCTATTACAGACAGGTAGGAAATGATACACAAGTTTCTCTCTGGGATTGAAGTGGCAGTGGAATGAAACACTGTGCAGGTCTTTTAAGAAACTTTGACATTTCTAGTGCTACAAGACATGACAGCAGAAATTTCCTGGACAGTGTACTTCTCAAAAAAATTATTTTTACCAAACTTCTCTAAAAAATATTTGTGCCATAAATCACAAATACCCTAAAATATTTTGCTTTCATCGATGGCAGATACTGCACTGGCTCCTAACAACCACATTTACTGGAACAGCTTTCATCCTTTTAACAGCTCTTCCTTTCTCCATGTACCATATGTTTTGTGCAGATCCTACAAACAGAGAGAGTCAGAGGCAATACCAAGGGTCTCCTGCCATTTTTGAAACTAAGTATTACTCAAGGGATAAAATAGCATCGAACATCATGTCAAGAGTTTCACAGTGAAAGAACATGGCAGAAGAATGTATGTAAGTGGGACAATGTATTTCCAGCATTGGATTCATTGGAACAGTGTTACCTCTATCCAGATTGCATGGCCATTTGGGGACTTCACATAATGCTGGGATGACTGTTTGCAGATTTTAAAGTAAACTGTATGAAATAAAAAAAAGTATCTTTGTTGTCTCCTAGGCAGTCTCTGTCTAAGTTCGTCCAACTGAATTCCAGTCTTTCAGAGATTTGCAACAAATTTATCTGTTGCACTGGTAGCAAAATTGTAGTAGAGACCTTGTGTGTGAGTAAAGCCCTTCCTCACACATACGTGTCCGTGGAGCTGGGACAGAGGGGAAATGTGTAAGTGAGATGTGGGTACTGGAAGAATGTTTTGCTCCTGCAGTGCTTATTTTGCAAAAGTCTAGAAAAAAGAAGAAAGACACTAGAATTGCTGACCCAGCTGGATTCACATTGTAGGTGACTGTGAGACAAAAAGACTTTCTTTGAAAAACAACAGCTGATGAGGAACTGGTTGGATAATCCCATCCAGAGGGTAGTAGTCAATTACTAACACAAGCACAATGTCCAGATGGAGACCAGTGACAAGTGGTGTTTCTCAGGGGTCTGTACTGGGATCAGTACTGTATAATGTCTTCATCAACACAACCAGGGGATCAAGCACACCCTCAGCAAGTTTGCAGATGACAGCAAGCTCAGTGGTGTGATTGACATGCCTGAAAGATGGGATGCATCCAGAGGACCTAGACTAGCTTGAGAAGTGAGCCCATGTGAACCTCAGGAGGTTCAACAAAAGCACATACATCATCCAGCACCTGGGTCGGGGCAACCCAGTATCAATACAGACTGGGGAATGAAGGGATTGAGAGCAGCTCTGCTGAGAAGGAGGTAGTGCTGAATCAGAGGCTGGACCCGACCCAGGACTGTGTGCTTTCAGCCCAGAGAGCCAAGCCTGGGCTGCTTCAAAAGCAGCATGAGCAGCAAATCAAGGGAGGGGATTCTACTCCCCTGGTCTCCTCTAATGACACCCCACCTGGAGCACTGCATCCAGAGGACCTAGACTAGCTTGAGAAGTGAGCCCATGTGAACCTCAGGGGGTTCAACAAAAGCACATACATCATCCAGCACCTGGGTCGGGGCAACCCAGTATCAATACAGACTGGGGAATGAAGGGATTGAGAGCAGCTCTGCTGAGAAGGAGGTAGTGCTGAATCAGAGGCTGGACCCGACCCAGGACTGTGTGCTTTCAGCCCAGAGAGCCAAGCCTGGGCTGCTTCAAAAGCAGCATGAGCAGCAAATCAAGGGAGGGGATTCTACTCCCCTGGTCTCCTCTAATGACACCCCACCTGGAGCACTGCATCCAGCTATGGGGTCCACGGCATAGGAAAAACATGGACCTGACGGAGGAGATTCAGAGGATGGTAACAAAAACAATCCAAGGACTGAAACATTTCTCCTATGAGAAACGACTGAGAGAGTTGAGGTTGTTCAGTCTGGAGAAGGCATGGTTGAAGGAAGACCTTAATGAGGCTTTTCAGTACCTGAAGAGGACTTATAAGAAAATGGGGACAGACTTTTTAGCAGGGCCTGTTGTGACAGGACAAGGGGTAGTGGGTTACAATACAAGATGGTAGACTAGATACAAGGAAGAAATTTTTAATTGTGAGGGTGGTGAAATAGTGGAACAGGTTGCCCAGAAAGGTGGTAGATGCCTTATCCCTGGAAATATCCAAGGTTCAGGGTAAGTTCAGGGTGAACTGGGCTCTGAATAAATTGATCTAGTTGAAGATGTCCCTACTCATTGTACTAGATGAACTTTAAAGGTCCCTTCCAACATAAACTATTCTATGATTCTATGATTTTATAATTGAGGGAGTCCTGAATTCAGAAAGCAGAAGGGAAGAAACAGATACTTCATCTGCAGTACAGTTACAATGAACCGTCCTGAACAGTCATTATAGCAGCTCAGCATTGGGATGCCAATACAAAGTCATTGCACCTCTGTGTCAGATTGGTTTAAAACACATGCCATTCAAAAAACCAAACAAACAAACAAAGAAAAAAAAACAACCGAACAAACATGCCATTCAAAAAAAACAACCAACCCCAAAAAACCCCACATATGGAAGAATCCATATAGATTCTTCTTATTTTCTCTCTGCCTTATGAATCCTCAGATTTCCTCTGGTCCAATTTTTCAGTATTGTCTGCAACTGTGAGGATGAAAAGCACACATTTACAAAAATAAGATCTTTTATTATCATGTATTTACATGAAGCCAGTGTCTGGGGATTTTAAGAAACACCTGAATACAGAGTGGTGACCCTGCTGTTCCCAGCACAGGTCTGTTACGGGCTTTGTGTTAACATGTCGGTACACTTCCCTTTCCATATGCCATGACCTTTCCTTAAAGTTATGGATTTGTGGAACTGCTGAGCTACTGCTCTGTAATGTGCATGCAACACTTGCTCTGAAACCATGAAAAGTTTTCTTCTACAAAGCAGACCGGAAGTGACAGACAGTACTTATTTCAAATACAGACATTTATGCCAGCACTGAAGGGAATATATCCCAAATTTCGCATGCCAGAGGGTCTCTACTAGCCTTTTTCAAAGAAAGTAACACTCCCTTGGGGAGAAGCCTCCCTCCCTCACTTTCTCTTTCTCCCTTTGTTTTGCTTCAGCAAGAGAAAAGGCTGCATCTTCAACCAGACAGACTCAAGCCTGCAAATCCCTTGGCAGACAGCAGACAAATTTCTGTTAGCTGATTCTTATGTGACCAATTCACATAGTACAAACAAATGATGATGCAAATGCTAAAGATGGCAAGACATTACAGTGTAAACAAAGGCTCTTACAGGATCCTGACAGCTCCACCACTTAGATCACTGCACACTGAAAGGAGGAGTGAGATCAGAGTGACTCTGCCCCATCACACTTGGACTCACAGTTAAGGTGGTTCATGCATACATGAGAGCATCTCCTCCGAGTACCCAGCACCTGCACAGAGACCAAAATGCTGGGAAAACTTAAGGCTCTGCAGTCCTGACAGCATTACCAATAGTCACATGGAAATTTGAGTATCCTGCAGCAGAAGCAAACATTACAAACATGAGGCAGTGGGTGTCTTGAAGAGCATGTCTGTCCAGCTCCCTGCACATTCTCCAGGGCAGGCAGAAAATCAGAAGCCAGACTACCACCAGCTCGGTGGAGCAGTGCACACGCCCCCTACTCCCCTTCTCCTCCCCAGGCAGCAAGCAAAGAAGGGTGAGTGCTAGGAAGAAGGCAGGCTGGCTCCCCGATGTGAGAATCCTGCTCATAAAACTCAATTAAGTGGATTACAGATGAGCTCATTCCCAGCGGTGGGTCACATTCCATTAGAGGCAGGCTCGATGCCAGGCGGACTCAGCGCTGCTCGGATGGCAGCAAGATCCACCCCACCACTTACTGTCTCTGCCTCTGACCTCACCATACCTTGTAGGATTTCTTGCCCTGTGCTCCACACTGCTTGGCAGGCTCATTGCTCATCCCTGCTCAAACTCTCAGTGAGGTAATCAGGGCCAGTGTTAGGTCATGGAGAGATAAGGGGATGGCCAAGATCTCTGAAACACTGTGGTCTAGGGCAGCAATGTGGAAAAGGAAAAACATAGGGAGAAAGAGGCAAAGTGGGGCAGGAGGAAGACGAGCAGAATGAGAGAACCCCTGGAAAACAATGGCAGAGTTCAGGAAAGGATGGAAACAGTCAGCCCCATAAACTGGATTAGTGGTATTTTACGTGAAAGTGAGAACAATCAGAGCTCTCAGCTCACTAATCCCAAAGGCTTTTTCACAGCATAGGTATAAGATTACAGCATCATCTGCTACACACCACCTACAGTCACTGCACTCAGCGCTCAAAAATGTGTGTGTGCTTCTATGTGGGTAACAAAGAGTGTGTCTAGGGTATATTTGTGTGGGGGAATGATTGTGTTTGGAAGAGAAAATGGGGGAGAGAAGAGAAGGTGAATGAATCTGTGAAGGGTGACTGTGTGTGGGCGTGAGGGCAGGAAAAAACTGGATGAATGACTGTGTGGGTGGGTAATACATGGGCTAGAGTAAGTCAAATGTTATAAGCACCTGCAGGCATTTTGCCAGATTTGAGACCTATTTTGACTTGCTTTGTACATCCCACTTTGCTTTTCACTGTTTGCAAACATTCCTGGCAGCTCAGCTTAATTTGTACAAATAGCAACCGACCAAGAGCGAGCCAAATCTGTTGTGAAATAGGTTGAAGAAGACACAGGTTTTTGTGCAGATCCAAGCAGCAGGGGCTTTGTACCATCTGGAACTTGTGTACCAAGTCCCAGGGAAAGGCCTACAAGGGAGATCAATCTAGTTACCTCCCCACCATTTGCCATTCCATGTGAGGAAGGAATACTTCAGACCAGTTGCAAAGTGAGACATGCTGTCTGGACAATGATCCTCACAGGGCATGGGACCCACACAGGGCAGGCATCTGCCATCCTGGCATAGGACACCTCAGTATCCACAGCCTCAGAGAGAGCTTTCTCCTTTAGCTCAGAAGGACTGAGAGGAAGACAGCAGCCTTATGTTTCATTCCCTTGTGAGTGACAAGTGAACTCAGTTTGGCAGTGTGAGGCAGCAGGTTTCCTATTAGTTTACCATCAGTTTACCAGGCAATTTTGGACAACTTCACCTGCCTTCTCCACATATCTGTTTCCTAAGACAAAAAACTATCAGTAATGATACAGATATGAGATCTCTTGTTGGAAAGCACTATGTAAGACTCACAGGATATTATTTTCCTGCACTAGCTGAGGGTGATTGTCAAATTTCCTTTGCATTCATTGGCAGCAGTACTCAAACCATAAGCCCTGAAGAAGTCCAAGTCTGCATTGCAGGAGCTCTAATTCTAGTCTCTCCAGTTCTGCTGCTCCTTTCAGCAAATCATGACCCAGGTTCTGGCTGTCTGTCTCAGGACTTCCAGCATAAAATACATAGAGCCCATCCTGAAGGGCAAGGGATCTCGCAGTCCCTTTGGCACAACCCAGATTGTTCTTGCCACTCTGTCCTTGGCAATTCCACTACCTGGCTTGTATATTGAGTGTGTTAAGAGTCCAGCATAGCTAGGATGCAAAAGTACTGTGGCCACACCATTTCCTTCCCCACAATGGTGCTAAAAGAATTTAGGGTCATGTATCACAACCAAGCAATCTCCTCCCCTGTCTTTTACTGCGCTTTTCCATTCTCTTCTGACTGGCTTTTCTTTATCAGCATTTCTCTTTCTGCTACCCTGCCCCAGAGGTTTGCTCTGGCGAGTGCTGCGTGCACTGTACCAAGCTGCTTCACCCTGCCTTACTGATGGTCCCTGGAATATACAGTACACTGCTATATCCTCTTGTCTGTGTGCATGAATTAGCAAGCCCTTTCCTTTCCACCTTCAGCAGAAACAGAGTGACCTATCTATGCAATTAGCCCCTTCTCTCTTTAACTAGAGAGAAGACAATATATTGCCTCTCCGGGGAACCCAAGAGAGAATGAGAGAAAAAAAACAGAGATGCTATCAGGATGCCAAAGCACTAGGCATAAAAAATCTTCTAACAGTTTATCAGGTGCTGCCTCAAGAACTGTTATTGAACTACAGCCAGAAATTGTGTGATCCTACCCTGTGCATTTTTTCCCCCTTCTGGTACTCTTTGCTTCTTGAGTGTATTTCATTCAATGAAATGGTTTAAGGCCCTGCCTGCCTGCATCTTTTGTGAAATACCACGGCTCTGCCTTCTAAACCTTCCAGCTGAATGGGAATAGCTGCTGTGGTTGCCACGGCACAGGCTACACAAAAATGATGCCTGAGTTTAATTATACTGAGTGGTTGAGGCCACTGCCTCACTGCTCTGGGATATATTCCTCTGAAAAGCAGCCAGGTAATTCTGCTGCAGCTGCCTTTTCCTCAATGTCCTGGGAAAGGGAAGGGAGGAAGGGTGACAGGGAGCAGGGCTTTCTGCCAGGTTTAGCTACAGCGAACATACCTGAGCTGTGTGGTCTCAAAGGATGTGGCTACACCAAGCAGAGATCCCCCAAGGCAGTGCCAGAGGTGGCTGGTGGATTCTGAGGAGTGTAGGCAAAATTCAGTTTTGATGTGGAGATTTCCGCTGCACTACTCCTGTGCAGGATGAGGAGAAGAAAAAGGGATTGAAAGGAGAGAAGGCAGAAAGGAACTGGAATTGTATCTCTCAAGACTCCTGAAGTAAGGAAACAGAAGCAACAAGGATGTTTCTGAGAGACCATTAGCCATAAATGTTGCTGTACACAACTCAGCCCTTCTCTAAGGGGTGTTGCCAAGCCAGCTTTGGCAGAGCTGACAGCAGGGTTGGTGGTGCTTCAGTACCTCATGCAGCTACTGCCTACTTTTCCTGGAGTTGGTCATGGGCAGTTGTGTCCCACATAACTACAGAGCTGGAAACAATATAACCACATCTGCTTGGAGACCCAGCGAATTCTGCTTAAAAATGGGGGAGATTAACCTCAGTGCCACCCTATGCTAATATGGCTAATTTCCTTCTGGGGATCATGCCTCTGCCTGGATACACACACATACCCCAGCTCATTTGGGGCATGCTCAAGTGCTCACAGCACACCACTGCCTTACCCAGCTGGACACACTGTGAGGAGCTCATACAGGAGTGGCTTTTCCCCTCCCTAATGGGCATTTTCTTCTGAAGTGCAAGCAGTTCTTGGACTCAAAATTTCCTCTCATCTGCAACAAAATTCTCCCCAAATGCTTCAGGAATCTGCCACTACTTCCATCAGTCAAACTTCATTCTCCATGATCCTAAGGAGACTCAGAGAAGGATGAATCCACTCCCTCCTTCCCTCCCTCTCTCCCTTCCTTCCTTCCTTCCTTCCTTCCTTCCTTCCTTCCTTCCTTCCTTCCTTCCTTCCTTCNCCTTCCTTCCTTCCTTCCTTTTCTTTGTTTCTTTTTTCTTTTTTTCTTTTTTCTTTTTTTCTTTTTTTTTTTTCTGTTTTTTTTGTTTCCCTCCTTCTGGTCAAAAGCCTTTGAGTTCCCACATATCAGAGCCAGTAAATAACAAGACAAGTCTCTTAGATCATGTTTAGGAGCAGAGCTACTTTCTTCTTAGAGAGACATGCAGTAATGGAGAATTTTACCAGAGGGTCAGGGGAGTTTGCTGTAAACCTTCCTGAGAGCCACCAATGATGAGGGCTTTTAGAGACTTTTCTTTTTGAAATGAATATTTAGGACTTCCTGAAAAGGACCAAAGTTTGCATGGAGCAGTAATAACTTTTTATCAAATCATGGTATGCTGGTGGCAAAACTAAAAAAAACAAAACAAAACAAAACAAAAACCCCAACAAACCAAAACCCACAAACAAATCAAAAAAAACACCCCAAATCCCCAACCAACCAACCAACCAACCAACCAATAAAAACCCCACCAAAAAAAAAAAACCAAACAAAAAACCCCAACACCAAAACAAACAAACAAAAAACCCCAATAACAAAAACAAACAAACAAAACCAAACAAACAAAAAAACAACACCCAAATTCCAAAACATCAGGAAAGCTCTTGGTATGCCTGAAGATGGACAGCTAGAAGTGTTATTTGAATGCATCCCAAACAAATGAAATAAACATTAACATCCAACCAAAAAAGTTTCATCAGATACTTTTGGCTTAAAATTCAAGATTTATGTTAAACTGATATGTAAATATACACTGATGCATTTATAACTACCTAAAAGATAAATTTGAATATTTTGTAGTCCGGAAGGCTCTTAGCTAAAACTTGGTGAGTCCCAGCCCCAATGATACCAACACATCTTAATCTTCAGATAAAACTGAGTTTACTATTCAAAGTAGTAGACAGACAATAGCTTTGCCACCTCCACCCTCGTGCCCTGGTGCACTCCAGGCTGCTGCTAACACTTTTGGACAGTTCTTTTAGGAAGACACAGCCTGAAGTGGACAGCAGCACACATTCCTGGTGTCCTTCTTGTACACGTATAGTCACTGGGTTGGTGTCAGGCTGATTCCAAGCAATTTGCATCATAGGCATATATACAAATTGAACACAGATTGTGATCCCTGGCTTCAGAAGGTGAAGCCAGCTGCATTTAACCCACTGGTCCCACACAGCAAACCTCCGGGACTGTTGCTTTCCACTCCCAGGAAGATGCGGCATTGCTTGGTCACCATGGTGACAAGCACTTTTCAGTAGGTAACCACCACCCTGAACTGTGCAACTCTCTCCTGTGCGAAGCCCATGCCCGTGTTCTCACACACGGGCAGTTTGCTTTGCCTGTGCAGCCCTGCTGGGGCTTTGCCCGTCCCTCCAAGCTCCTCCACCACCTTCCCGCACCCTGTATTCCAACACTGGAGCGTGACCACTAGCACCACCGGCGCTCCCACCCGAGGATGCGGCTGGGTTAAACTGCTGAATATTTAACGGGGAGAATGGCTGGTGCCTTCCCTAAGCCTGCTGCGGGAGATCTCCGCGGAGCACGGTTGTGTCGAGCAGTCGCCCGGCCAGGAGTTCATGCAAGGGACAGCCGGGCACAACAGTCCCCCTACGCACTCTTCATCCTCGCCTTCCTCCCCGGCACACCCTGTCGCTGCCCTCCATTACGGGCTGCGTCCCGCTGGGCTGTGCCAGCCGCCCCGGCGCCCCGGGCTCCCTGCACCGCCCGCGGGGCCCGCAGGGAAGCCTCTGCTCCCCCAGCGAAGGGTTAAGGCCGCCGCCCCTGGCCGCCATGGCTCCCCCTCACGTCCCCGCAGACATGGCCGCTCCGCCAGGGCTCCCCCGCCGTCTCCATGGAAACCGGCCCCGAGCCGCTGCCGGCTGCGCCCCGGCCGCCGCGGCCTCGCCGGGAAAGGCGATGGCAGAGGCAGCCGCGGCCCGGCCCCGGGAGCCCCCTTTTACTTCTTCGGTCCCGCCGCTGCCGGGGGGAGCAGTGGCTGGGACGTGCCCTGAAAATGGCCCGGTGGCCACGAAGGCCAGCGGCATCCTGGCCTGGATCAGCAAGAGCGTGGCCGGCGGGACTCGGGCAGTGATTGTCCCCTCCCCGTGCCGGTGATGCCGCGCCTGCAGTGCTGTGTCCATTCTGGACCCCTCACCACAGGAAGGACATTGAGGTGCTGGAGCCTGTCCAGAGAAGGGCAACCGAGATGCTGAAGGAGCTCCTTCACCCTCAAGTCTTGTGGGGAGGGGCTGAGGGAGCTGGGGGTGTTTAGCCTGGAGAAAAGGAGGTTCAGAGCGACCTTACCACTTTCCACAACTCCCTGAAAGAAGTCTGTAGCCAGGTGGGGGTCGGCCTGTTCTCCCAGGCAATCAGTGATAGAAGAGGAAATGGCCTCAAGTCACACTAGGGGAAGTCTAGATTAGATATTAGGGAAAAATTTGAAAGTATGGACAAACATTGGAAGAGTGAACTGTGAACAATGAAACTGCTGAGGGAAGTGGTTGAGCGACCACCACTGGAAGTGTTCAAAAAGTGTTTGGGTGTGGCACTTGGGAACATGGTTTCGTGTGGAACATCGTGATGCTGGGTTAATTGATTGAACTTTGAGGATCTTGAAGGTCTTTTCCAACACCAAGAATCCTATGATTTTAAAATAGAGGTGTAGGTGAGTCATCTGCTGGCCCTGAAGTGAGATATGGAGCTGAGCTCAGGGCTTTGTTCTCTTCTCTGTTCATCTCCAAGAAGATTTTCAGATGAAAAACTCTCCAGAAATGTACACATTGCTACCACAGCCTCTACAACAAACACTTGGCAATAACTGCAAACCATTGTGGCTCCCTGGCTCCCCTACCCAGGTTTATGTTCTGGTGAGGGCTTCCCTTCTCTGGAGAGATGAACCAGTCTTGTCCTCAGGTGACAGAATTGTCCTTCATCCACTGAAAAAAAGGAAAATGTCTTACACATATTTATTGTTTGAGTTTTTGGGGTTTTTTTTAATATGAGATGGCATTAACCTACCCTGAGATACATACCTAAATATGGAAGTTGCTTTCACTTGAAGTTGTAACACATCCTCTCTGTGGCAAAAGTTGTCACTAGCCCACCCAAGCCTCTTTGCACTGAAGTTCCTCTTTGCACTGAAGATCCTTCCATGTGTGCCCACACAGGCAAATTTGTTCACAGCTCCCTGGGGAAGAGAGCACTGTGCAGCACGAGTAGGGAAAGACTCCAGAAGCCCTCGTAAAATGCACAGGTGACAGCAGATCCTGTGGGAACAGGTCAGGCTTTGCTTTCATCTGTGTGCCAGCCTGGAGAGTTGGCCTGGTGCTGGAAACATGCCAAAGGATGTCCTAAAAGTAGGTTAAAAACAGGAAATTCAGCCATGTTCACTAATTGTTCATAGTGAAACATGTTCTTTTTTTCACCACCGTTATCTCAAATGCACTGTCTTGGCTAGCAGAACATTATCTCCAGTTTCAGCTCTGAGAGATTACACCTATTCTGCCTATAAGGTCAAAGTAGGGCCCCAATTTCAAATTTGACTCTCTTTTCTAACGTTCTTTTCTTCTAGCTCCAAAACTATCTTCTGCCTTCAACTTTCCCAATCTCATCCTGATCTCATGTCCCTCATTATATGGCTGCTGAAATCTTTCTGCCCAATTTCACTGTAATATTTCACTGTGTCCTTAACCACCAGTTATACTTCAGAGATCAAAAGGAGCCTTTCTCCATACCAATAAGATGCTTCTGAGACTAAAATTTTGCCTGTGTACATAAGGTTACTTTATTTCCTGTGCTCTTCTAAATCAAACTGATGCCCATTGCCCCCCAACTTTCCTTCCTCATATTTTTCCTCTAATGATCTCTGCCTCTTACTCCATCTCCTTCATAGTCTGAACAATTTGCATTGTAGGATCTCCTTCTTTGCTATTATCCTCCCAAACCCTCACACTGATGGGTCACTCCCTGCTATGAAACAGCACAGACACTGTAGCTGCTGTTTTGCTTCACCCAGGCAATGTCTGTCCCCGACTGCTGTTGTCTAGTTAGAAGATCTGATGTGGTCTAATAGCTTGGCTGTTAAATGCAAACTCCCTCAGCTGCAAAATGCTGGGTAGATTTGCTGGCAACTCTCAATTTTCTGCTCCTCTTCTATTTTCTTATAACACTAAGTAAATATGAACCTTTCTTCTTTATTCCTAGAACAACCTATTTAGCAGACATTCAAATATGTAAGTAGTGAAGGTGATAGAAATGCACACTAATGGAGAACTGAGGCTATAATTTGAGTACACACAGGGCCTAGGCTATTCAATCCTTGTTATGGGAGGGTAGGTGAGTTCTCCAGCTCCACGGTCCAGAGAAAAGGTATGGATCAGCGGGAGATGACTGCTAAGTGTTACATCAGAGTCTTAAGTCTGCCAGGCATAAAGATTGCAACTGAGGTATAGGTAGCTCTGATTTTATCTGTGTTATCACATGATTGCAACTTTTTCTTTAGAATGAGCTCTTAGACAAGACATCCATGTCTTTTTGATTCTTGCAGCTGACCACAGTCATGAAATCGCTGTGGCCAGAAGAAGCTCCAGCTGACTGATAGTGGAGCAGGCACCAAGAAGCCACCAAGCTGTGTAGCAGTGAGGTATGGAACTAGCTATGCCAATGTCTGCCTCAAGACATGAGAACTCAGGTCTCAAAATCACCAGAACCTATGTTGGAACTTCATTACTCAGTTGATCAACAGGTAGAAGAGAGAAAAATAGCATAAAGAGAAAGGTGAGGATTAGATTTCTAGAAGGTATATGTGTGATAAAGCCAGATTCCATCTGGAGTTCAAAAAACAACAGGATGAAGATGATACTGGCAGAGGAAAAAACAGCCAATTTGAGATCTGGAATAAGAAAATGTGAATGAAAGCAGGTCTTTTCTCCAGTTCAGCATGTGCAAGTGTGAATGCTAGACCATCTTAGTTCCTGACACACCTAAATTCGTAAATTTATACTTCTCAGGGCCTTTAACTGGCTCTGTTAATTTCAAATTCAGAGAAAACAGGGCTCAAATGGATACTAGTACACAGACACAGCTGTCATCTACCTTCCCTGCCACAAGACTGGATCAGATACCAAGAAATGACCCCTATTGTTTCCTTCACTGCAAATCCAGTAAAGTAGTGGGATACTAATCAAGCCACTTTACAGTCAGGATGATGGGACCAACACCTAAGAGAAGTTTTGAACATGCAGTGATAAACCATCTTCAGGGACTTGTAGCATTGCCTATTTTTAGTCTTGGTTTACCTTCAATGTAATGTGGGGAAAAGAAGCAAAAGGGAAGGTTTTAGTTCTCGGTTTCCTCTACAAAGAGCTTAGCTGTGTTAGCCTGGCACTTTTGATTTAGGAATCTTTCTTCTTTGTACACAAAGATTGGATTTGCCATAAAACAAAACCCATTTTTTTGCTTTGTGCAGACTTCACCTGAAGGAATAAGGATAGGAAAAGCAACACCTTAATGAAGCTACTTACAATAATGTTTTCCTGCATATATCTATCCTAAATGGTAGGAAAGTATGAAAGCCTCCTTCTGTTGCTACTCTTGGTGGGGTAAGCAGGGAGGACAGGTGTGGGACCTTCCAGAGGCATGAAGATGTCTTCTTGGCATGGTTCAGAAGCAGCAGGAACAAAAGTCAGCTTAAACCATCTTTAATAAGAGCTGTGCACAGCAAGCACAGTCTCAGCCATAAGCAGCTTTACACTGCAATCATAACACAGAGAGACCAGAAACAGCACATACTACAGAGACCAAGTCTCACTTTCAGTAGTGATTCACAGGGGCAAATGAGGACAAAATTAATGTAAGTAGGGGAGAAAAACTGACATTGCTGTGGAAACCATTTCACTTCATGGCATTTTAAGTCTAAACTAAATTCCCAACAATGAATCAATGCAGTTTTCTGTTATTCTACTATTTCAGCCAGCCCAGAGTGGGCCATGGTGACAAATACATTCCAGGCTATCTCCATGAAGCAGAAGCCCCTACTGTTTCAGCCAAAATGCCTGTAGTGACAGTATATTCTTTATGTGGTTCAGCTAGGACTGGGAAACCTGATCTCATAAACTTTGTCAGCATGAATTATATCTTTATTATATTAAATGGCATCTTGGCGTTTGCCCATACACCACATCACAGCTCAGCAAACACATATACAGGCCCCTCTGCCAGAGCGTGCAGGCATGGGGGCAAAGCTGTGGTTGTTGTGAGGCCTCCCATCTCTGTGCCTGTCCAATTTGGTCATGATTGACATCTCAGCTGAGATGTTTCATCAGTGTGAGTTCCCCCTCCCCACCTCATTCTTAAGCTTTCAGAAGGTAGGCGATTGGTCCTGTGTTTGTTCAGAGGAAGCACCATGACCTACATGTCTGCCCCTGACCTTTAGCCTGATCAATAAAATTACAAATTGGTCTTTTCTTATCCTCGACACTTTAGTCATAAAATCCCTATTGAGATGGAATGAAACACTGAACTTTATGTCTAGGCATCATGAACATGTTTCGTAGCAGGGGAGAGACTGGCAGTATTTCAGCCATCAAATATACAACCCTCTTTCACTCACTCTCTGTGCAGCAATCCTGTGTGTGATATTTGAAACCTGTAGAATGTCGTTTTTGGTTCTATATTCACACATTTTCTCAAATATTCCAGAACAGCTAAAACCTCTCGTGTGCTTTAACAACACTTTTTTACTACCATGCGGGCTTTCCCCTTTTGGTAATGTTCAGGAGGAAGAAGAGAAGAGGCCTCATTTCTCCCAGAGAGGAACAGAGATCATTTTGGGAGAGAGTCAGCAAAGCCCAGTAAGAGTGTAATGCTAGATGGGTGCTCAGTTTTTGCTGGTATTCCTGTTGTTGTTTTATCCCTTCAGGGGACTGCCTGTAGTGGGGCAAGGAGCATGAGAGGACATGGGAGAGCACAATCCAAGACTCTCATCTTCTTAAGACTGGCACGGTGTTGGCAGACCTAAGCTTGCATTTGCCCTTGTGCAATAAGCAGTACTTGGGTCTGAAAAGGCATGTATTGGGAGGGGGAGGGGGGTGGTTTGTACCAACAGCCTTTATCATAAAACCAGAAGGGCTTTAGCATGGTTCTAAATGTGCTTGTTGTGTTACTTTACACCCATTGCAGAGCAATTCAGAGGGAGGAAGGAGGTTGCACTGCACAGTTTCGTGCACAGCTTGGAAAATCTATTCCATCGTTACAGTGAAATAGCTGTTGGAGCCACACGCTTTCTTCATGCTGGCAAGAGTGTTGTGTATTTAGCATGCTCAGCTGCTAGTGGGGTTGTAAACCATACTTTTTACTCAGCTGCACTGCCATGGGATGGCCTTGAATAACCTCCTGTGTCACATCAGGGCTTTTCACTGGTGAAATGAAACATGACTGTGAATCAGAGGAAAGAAGAAAATCCTAACAGACTCTTCTAATTCCTTTTGGATAGCCAGGCCATTCCTTTTGCCAGGAAGGCTTTCCATCATGTATATCCATCCACAAAACCCAGAAAGCCAGATCCAATCAATAAGGTGGACCAGAAGACCAGGAGTCTTTGGGTTCTTAAAAGCCAAAGAGGAGTGGTATGAAAATAACAGCATCTCCTATGTGGCTCCCTGATGCTGCTGTGTGCTATCCAACACTGCTGAGTCTGCAAGCACAATTTCCTCTGCCTCAGCTTGCAGGAGAGCCCAGAAACACTGTGTTGGAATCACACAACACATGTTCAAGGCAGGCAGGTGGCAGGTTCAAAGTGGAGCAAAGAAACAGCTCCTTTATGTAATGCACAGTTAAGCTCTGGAGTACCTTTTCTCAGGATTTAATGGGTGCTGGAACTTCATGTGAGTTTCAGAACTAATCCAGTACAATCCTGGAAGAAGCAAACATCAGAAGCCACCTGATGCAGCTCTGCTGCTGCATTGTACAGGGAGATCTTAAGCCAAAACTTACTGAAGACTGAAAGAATATATAGGGCAAGAGTTTCTATATGCTGGCCCTGTTCTCTGCTCTTAGCAAGGTACCACTGTTGGCCACTGTCAGAGAGAGGACTCTGGCTACACAGAATGGATGCCTCTGCTGTCGCTGATTTTACACAATCTTACATAATGCAGGACGTGACAAGATCTTCTAGGTTTACGTGCTTCCACACAGAGAAATCCCACCTTCAGGAAATAGAGGCTTTTCCTAAAGAGACTTTTAGTGACATCAACTTTTAATGACACTGGATCCCTATATCTCATTCCAGAGATGGGACTTCCGTCTTCACCCATTTATCCTTTATATAATTTGCTGGATGATGTTTGTGTTGTACCAGAGATCAGGTCTTTATTATAATGTATACTGCAGTNAAAAAAAAAAAAAAAGAGGAGTTGTTCTTCAGAAGAACTAGTTGCCAAAAAAAGAAGATAAACAGAACAAGAGGCACAGCAGAACAGAGAGGGAGCACAAGTTGAGGAAAAGTTGGTCCCATTGGAATTGTTAAAAAAACAGTTCACATCTCTCAACTCCCAAATGATGCCACACAAACCTCACATATCATGCCAACCAGTCCAGTCCCAGGCTCTTTTTAAGCCCTACCTCAGAATGCTATTTTCTCTATTTTATTTAAAAGTGCTTCCTGATTTTATAGCCCTTTCCTCTGCTGAAAAGCAGTTCTGTCTGACACAGGACAACAGCTCAGCTTTTGGTGGTGGTTGTTGCTCTGCATTACTGTGACCATTTTCTTCCCTTTTGCAATGCCATTAAGGGCTGAAGGAGGTGAATAGTTAGAGGATAATACACCATTAGGGACCAGCCCTAGCTGCACAATACATTTCAAGTACACCAATATTCACCGTCCAGTTTCACCTGTAGTCCATGCTCTGTAAAAGGATACCAGCACTGATACAACTGAGGCTTGCCCAGACACAAATTCTATTGAAGTAGTGACATGAGTAGACCACCGTGATTTTAGCAGAAGCAGGATTTCATGTTCCAACTTCCCAATATGTTGTCTCGTGTCATATTTGAACATGGAACGGGAATAATGCCGTATGACATAAAATACGCTGCATACTAACAGATTTGTGTTGGACTTGATCTAGTCATTCTGACTTCTTTATTCATATGGTTGAGCTGTGCAAGGAATAAATATCTCTGGTACCAGATTTAGAAAGAGTGTATTTTATTACAGACAAGAAGATATTATCTGCTCTGGTGGCAGTACAGGGGATTGATGGCAGTTTACAAAATGCAGAAATTCTGTGTGTATGTGTTAATCTCTGATAGGCTTATCGCTGTACTAAACTGCTTCCATAAATCGTAGGCTTAATGCTGCTTTCAGGTACACCAGCACACACCCAGTAACTCCTGGAGAATTTTAAGATATATAAACTACAGAAAAATTTGATCCCTTGTAGCGTCAGTGTTTTTTTAATGCTCATCTTTTCAATAGGTGGAACACATGAACACTCGAGATTGTCACTTACTTCACCAAATTCAGCTTTGCTGGAAGGCAGCTGAAGATATCCACTGAGTATAGCTTGGAGGGGCAGATTCCATAAACCCATTATATAGGTTGATTTATGTGGCATTCATTGTGACTGGGCTTGAGGTGTATATTTGCCTTGTTTTTATAGTATATGGCTGGTCAACTCATAATGCATGTTGTACTCAAATCTATGGATAAAATATGAAGTTCACAGAGGAAAAATAGGAACAGAATTTACATTTCATTCATTTTTTCATGTCTGCTGTTTCTGCATTCACAAAAATCAAAATGCATTTGTTGTATCCTAATCTACATCAAGCTGTCCTGAAGGAACATACATTATTCTTTTATTGTCAGCAAAACACATTGAAACAAGGATATTAAACATCTGGCCAACATACATTTATGTGGCCCAAATGGCATATTCAAGTTCTAAGAATGTAAGAATTTCTTTGGAAACAAAAGTAGTTCTCCCTCTGACTTGGGAGAGAAGCTATAAAATATAAGCTTGTGTAAATAAAGCAGTGTTCTCTACCTGAGACAATGCATAGCATAAAACGTTACCTGGGAAGTGCAAACTCCTGTCCTCTGCCACTAATCTCATTTCAAGTCTAATGAGGGCACTTAGACTTAACAAGTTTGCTGCTAAGCCACAGTGATTGACAGAGAGACAAGCTTAGGACTAGAGATAAGACAAAAAACGAATATTGCCAAAAAAAAA
>VZRH01004968.1:469097-488225 GCA_013397555.1 Urocynchramus pylzowi | reverse complement strand
AAAAAAAAAAAAGGCAGAAGTGTGTGGCTATAGGACATGGGCTTGCTTTCACCCCAACAGAGAGGTCACAGCTATGGCTGGTGATAGGACCAAAGAGGGAGATGCTGCTTGCAGAGGTGTCAGAGAAGGCACAGCTCAGCTCCTGTGAGGCTGGTGTAAAAAAAAAAAAAAAATTAAAAGCTGGGAGGTAAGCTCCCAAACATCAGGTCACAACCCCAGTGTCTCAAGGTTTTTCAGCCTCAGAGAATTTTCCTGCTGCCAGCACATTTTGGGTAAGAAAAGTGATTTTCTGCAGCAGTGGAAAAAGGCAAGAAATGCTGAAAAGTGGGGGAGGGTGAGAAAGATCAGTGGCACTTTGGGTGTCATCAGCCTGATGAAAAGGATGGTAGATTTCAGGAGGTATGTGAAGTAGAGAGGTTGGCAGTGAGATTTTCAGATTTATAGGAGATGACAGATAGGTAATAGGGTCTGTCACCTTTCCTCCACTTCTCTTACCATTTCTCCCCTGATGCCCTTTATTCTTTTCTTACTCCCTGGAGTGTGTGGGCTCCATTTCCAATTTGCTACCTTCCCTAAACCCCACAATCCCTTCTCTCTACCTGAGCAGCCTTCTGCCTATACATACTTCCTCCATCCCATGTATTACCCATCTGTATCCTATCCCACTCTTCAAAACAGCTCCTCCAGGCAGCAGAGATTGCTGTCATAGAAATGGAAGAACAGGAGCAGAGCTAGGAAGGTGGAAGTGGTAGAGGAAGGAGAAGGGGGTACAGGTGCAAATGATGATTACTGTTGATGTAGAGGGCAACAAAGGCAGTGTGCAGATTTGGCCTTTGCAGCTAGGAGAAAAAAGATACCTGGTATCCTTCACAAAGGTTTGTGTAAATACTGCTGCATACCTTTGGGCAGTGTAAGTCACTGCAGTATACCAAATCAATTGGGGATGGGCAGGGGCAGGTCTGCTCCTATCCAAAACACAGGTGGACATTGGAAGTCACATACCCTGTAGCAGCTGTGGGGGCTGCAGCCTCCCTCCTGCCATGGGACCTCCAACCCTGGACACAGCTGGCTGGCAGAAACACAGGGTGCCAGAGAGGGACACTGCAGGAGTGCTGAACAGGCAAAGCAAGAGATGTGGATGCTGTGCCAGGTGGTGGCAGGTGGGGTAACTGGTGTGTCTCATGCATAAGGTGCACCAGCTGGCAGGGCTGCCAAAGCCCCTGCCCATCCAGGGATGAACATGGCACAGACAAAACACCACTCTGGAAGAAGACAAGGCTGAGAATGAGTTTAGATTCATAACAGCCAGACATATAATTTCCATCATGTAAGACAGTTCTGCACCTTTATTCAACATGATAGTTAAGAAACTTGGAAATAATCAGGAGGAAACAAAACAGTGATTGAGGCACTATTACAGAATTCAAACATCCATGGCTGCCTGCTAAAAAACACTGCCACTTGTTTTGTTGGGTAATGGAGGAAACTTTGTCTCCTCTTTTGTTTTAAAGTGAAATAATTACTCTGCCTGATCTTTCAGATGCCTTGATCATTTGGCACTATAAGATGATATAAGTGTGTGCCCACCTTATAAATTCAGTGGTTGTACATTTCCATTCCAGAGTAACTAAATTATTGCAGTGTAATGACTTGGAGTCCAGTTTTCAAAAGCCCTTATCAAATGGTTTAAAAACTTGCATCATACTTTCCAGAGTACCTCCAGCACTTCTGACAGGAGATGTTCTTGAGTGGTGAGGGAATGGCTGCTATATAAAGTAACACAGATTTGATTTCTGTGGGGCAAATTAAAAGAGGATTACAACAACAATAGCTATAAAAATAGTAACAACATTATCAATAATAATGATAGGGTAGCACTCTTTTAGCTGAGCTCCAGTAACTACTGCAGTGATGCTGCTGCCCTCAGCTGCCCATCCTCCCCTGTGACAGAGCCTTGCTGTCACAGAAACCGAGCCAGTGGAAGGGGATATGTGTCTGGGTGCTTGGCTGTCCCCACATGCAGCCCATGGTGGCTCTGGCTAACACGTGCAGAGCTGAGCTTTAGCACACATTTTCCAGTGCTGCTCCAGAGGTAATAGCCTCCAGCAGCGAGGTGGGCTGGATAGCAGGGCTGTCAGGGCAGCGCCCAGCACATGAAAATCAGAGCTGTTGCTTTTAAGGAGAGGAATGAGGATGCCTGTGCTGTGTTTGAATACCTATGTCCCACCATGGAATTGCCACACTGATGATGTCTGACAGGCTTTTCCATTGGGCAAGGCCCAGTGTTTGGCAAGGGGAGATAAGTGTTTCAGTGAAACAGAATGAGTAACCTTTTGTTAACCAGTAAGAAGAACAATTGAAGCTAAAGAATTAAGTGATGCCCCCCTGTTTCAGGTGGTAACCAGAGATCGGTGCAGAGATTGTTGCCCTGGGGCTGCTGCGTGTCTCCTGCTCCTGGGGTCAGCCATCACCCATGAGCTGGGGCCAAGCCCTGCCCATCCCTCTGCCTGCAAAATGTCCACAGCTCTTCCTGTCAGCTGCAAACAGCTGTTGCTAGGGAACTGCGAAAAGTCAAAAAGACAGCAAAGGATGAGGGGAGAGCAGCAGCAGAGGGATGGCAGGCCGCAGCTGGTGAAGGGGGAGGTGAAGGGGGAAGGGAGGCTAGAGGGTCAAGAAAAAGGGAGGACTGAAGAGCCTGGGCTGGGAATTGCTCCTCATCTTGCCACAGAAAAACAATTCCCTGTCCCTCAAGGAGTGTGTTTTCTTATAATCACTAAATGGCTTCCCTTGATTTTGTTTGTGTGTTTGTTTGTGTTTGTTTGTGTGTTTGTGTTTGTTTGTTTGTTTTTAACCTCTCTAAGACAGAGGTAGAATATCTTTTTATTTAGTGTGCTTTTTCATTATACTGTTTTGTACTTAATTATCACCTCACCCTTCATCCCTTTCCCCTTTTAATAAAAAATGTACCACTCCTATTTTTGCTTTCCTTCACTTTTAAGGACTGTTGTTCTTTTCCACTGAAGCACTGAAATTGTAGATATACCTCATCTGGTAAATGCAGCTGGAACTAAAACAACAGTTTCCATCTTTTGTCTTGAAATTTTCCTTCTTCCTGGAGTTAATGGGGTGCTGACAGATGTTTTCTCTCTGGGAAACATCAGGTTTATAAAGTTATTCACCACACCGAGTTACCTATGCTCCAGTCAAGATCTGCCTTATTTATCTAAGGGCCTGTTTCAAAGCCAGCTGAACCCAGCAGCAGGTTGTCCCCATGCAAAACTAACTTTGGATTAGGCCATATCACTACAAATCCCTGCTGACTCATAGGTCATATGTAAGAAATCTGCATCTGGTGGCATTTGACTGCCCACTGAAGTGACTGGACACCCTTAGAGCTGGTGCAGGTCTCTTCATGGGACCAAACCACAGGTCAGACTCTGGCATTAGGTCCTCTCAACAGATACCTCGAGGTCTCTGTCACTGCACTGTATTGAGTGGGTTGGAATGTGATAAGTGATGGTGCTTGAATTAGGGTGGATTCTAATTGTGGGCAGTATGAAAGCTGTCTGAGCAAATGCATCTAAATAAGGAACAAGATTATATAGTTCATTGCCAAACTGAAACAAGGAAACAAAATATTATTTGCAATTTAAAAAAAAATATTAGTAACATCGTGGATAAAAAGGTTGGTAACAAGATATATATGGATAGAGTCATTAAAGAAAATAAAATAAGTTATGTGCGGAGTTTCCAAACTCAACTGTGGTTGCAATACCTTCCAAAGAAAGCCATGACATATAGTAAAAAGCTCTGTTTTATTGGTTTCAAATACTGCAATGTGTAATTGACTTATGGAAGGGGTGGGTGGTGGGATAGGCAGTATTTCACTTCCAAGCACTTGGTCCAAAATCAGCCTCGGTTAGCAGTGATTGAATGTTATTAGTGTTTGATGGGTCTCTGGTGGAACCTGGGAAATGCGTCGGAGGTTTCAGCACACTTCCTAGTGGACAGGTGCCCATACCACTAAAACCACAGCTCTTTGGAGCTCCTTACACTCACTCTCATTGGCAATCTCAGTGGAGAGGCTCACGGCTGAATGGAGCATGGAGCAGCCTCCATGCTGATATTTCTTCTCTGCCAGTCCTGTGCTGAGGCACAGTAAGGAAAATACAGGGCTCATTGGCCTGCTGTTCCTATCTATTTGTCAGAGCAAGGGAATATCTTTCAGTTTTTGGAGCAAGCATGATAAAGGAAGATTACTGAGCTTGCAAAAACCCATTCTTCCAGGAGAGGAACCAGGAAGGATTTAAGCCCCACATTAGTGCTTGGTATCTTGTTCCAAATTTTTCAGGCTTCGGGAGGAAAAATTCTGTTTGTTGTGATCCTTATCAATTTTCTCTGCAGGACCAAAGGACCTTGACTGTGCTCTTCTGTAGTGCTTGCAGTTCTTTGTGACCAATGGCACACTCATCGAGAGACACAATTTACCTTAAGGATGCACAAAATTAAATGGTTTGACAGGAGCCATGTCATTTTCTGCACTTGGAAAGCTCAGTGCCTACTCCCTACTCAGTGACAGGTGAGAGAACTGATTTCAGCAAATAAAGGCTTTGGCACATCAGGCTTGGTCTTTAGAGGCTATTCACCGAGCTCCATAGCTGATGTTGCTTACTGACATTTACATTTTACATATTGCTTTCACCAAGCTGCTTCTTGGCTGGCTAATAAATCCACCTGGTTTTTGATGGCTGTTGGTCAGGCTGCTTCCCCCCACCATCTCCAAGCTTTGTTCATTTCCCTCAGTGACCAGGCACTTCTGCTTTGCTCTTGTATTCACTGGCACTTGGCCTTGCAGTATCTGCCAGGCAGTTCAGCACCTGAATCTCTTGTTATCCTAAGCAGACTGTCATGTGTGGCTTGTTCATCATCCTCTTTGCTGCCATAGGAGATATGCACTGCAGAAAGGCCTTGTAAAGATAGGGGATGAGACATGTTGAGAAGGTTGAGAAGGAAGAATTGCTGGGCAGCTACTGTATAAGAAGCTCAGGAATTCCCTTATTGCTCTGAAAATCCTCAATAACTTATTCACCAGGGGCTGGATGACAACCACAAGACACCACCCTTCTGACTCTTAGTGGTACCTTTTAGAAAGAGAAGCCTTTGCATGGAGAGGCAGCTGCATGCCAGACATGTGACTACAGACTGGCCTTCTCTGTGCATCCTCCAGCCTCTTCCTGGATCACAAAGCAGCAAAATCTGTCTTTGAATCACTCCTCTGAAGGAGTCTTCCCATTTTAATAACAATACAGGCCACATGGACAAATGGGTTTCCTAACCTAGGAAGCATTCATCTCATCCTAAGAGGTGTCTCTAGTAGATGGAAGCAACATCACGTGTAGCCACTTGTGTCTCCCCACTGATTATAGAGGGACTCTGACTTCACACTTATATTGTCTGGGTTTTAGGTGGCTGAGCTCAGCTGAAACAAACCTTGTGCCTGATAGTCTCAAGATGACAACAGGGGGTTAAATGGTAGAATTCTAAGTCATTTGAAGTTACAGTTCTCTTCTTACAGTTTCAGTATTTCCTGAAGATAATGAATAGATCCCAGTATTATCCAGCAGGTCAGTTTTGTCACATATGATAAATGATGAACTAAACCAGAATACTACTTTTTGTGTCCAGAAGTGGTTCTCTGCGACCCCAGAGATTGAGTAAGCTTTGAACTGGAAAGGAATAGAGTTAATGCTGATTGACTAGTTGTCTTTGTCCTGAGCAGGTGGAAAAGTGCAGCTGTGGTTGCTGTCGATATGAGACAACAGCACGGTCAGTGGGGTATAAAGCAGTAAATAATGAAAGATTTATTTGTGCTACCTAACAGACTGAATAACAAAAGGACAATGGTTTGATCAGATGTTGTAGAGGTGAGAGCTCCTGCATCAAGAACAGCAAAGGCTTAACCAGAGAAATGGCAACTGGAGAGGAATTGGACAGGCCCTCCAGAATGCCAGTGCTGACAAGGCAATATTCTGTAACAGGGAGAATCAGCGAGGCAGAGCCTCAGCCAAACAATTGAGAATAATTCACTGAAAGTAACATTTTCTCAGTGGTCTTTCATGTGCAGAGACCAATATCAGAGAATATATGAAGAAATTGTAAGAAGGGCTTTGCAAATTTCAAACAGAAATGCCACTTCATGACACACCAGAAGAAGAATTCCGTATGTCTACACAGTATTCTTCACCTCACATCAGTTTGCTTGGATTGTTTTTTTGTTGGTTTGTTTTTTTTTTTTTTAGTAAGAGAAGCATTTGCTTTTAAAGAATTCCCCTTTCACTGCATGCAGATATTTTCAGCTGTCATTTTCTTTTTCTCCTATGTTGAACTTTTCTTCCATTATCTGTACCCCCTCACCTATCCATTCAATATGGGTTCTTCTAGAAAGCAGGTTCACATTATCTAAACTTCAGTTTCCCTCCTGTGATGAGGAGATGGTAAGCTCAACATAAGCTGTATCAGAAGCAGCAGTTTTAATTCCTTTATTTCCCAGGACAAAATTAGACTTCTGTTTTGAGAACTTCTGGCTTTTGTGGTCTCTTTTTTACTGTTCTTCGTATTCCAGTATCAATTGAAGGTTTTAGGAAGGAAAACCCTGAAAATGAAGTCTGTGGGATTTTCTAACATAAATGTATTTATTTCAGTCACAGTCATGAAAGGCATTCTTGTTTGGTTGGTTTTTAATGTAGAACCAGAACAAGAAAATGCAGTTAGGATGCAGTGGTGTCAAATGCTGTGGTAGTGATGTGGCTTGTCACATTAGCTAGTGCTGCAGTGTAATAGGAATGGAACTCTAAAGCAAAACAGCTGGCACTGACAATCTGATGTCCACATTTACATGTTTTGGGGAGTTTAAGTTGGTTTAGCTGTAGTCTGGCCCCATGGGTTGAATGCCTGTTAGCAGATATATTTCTGGAACAAGAGTTTCCATTTAAATGGGAAAATAAACTAAATGGGGACAACGAGGATATTTACTTCAGAAGTACACCTTTGCACCAAAATAAAATGCTAATTCAGACTCACAATACATGGCCAGAAGTGTGCCTCTACTTTTATAAGACAGAAGGAGTGATGTTCATTTCCTCCTAGAAAAAGGGTGTTAGTAGCCACAGTCCATTTATCTGCTCAAGTGCAATGTGCTAGCAATTGAGGATGAATGCTGCATGCTTAGAACCATTAACACTTGGAAAGCATATAGAAATGCCCTAAAAAGAAACATACCCTATGTTAACTATACTCTCTGTGCTTTAATGATCCACCCACGTCCAAATGTTGCCTCCCTCTTTTTTAATCCTTCTTTGGCCGTGTGCCACGTTCACTTGAAAAAAGTAGCTTTTTCCTTTGAATTACGTGTGGTTGAGAGCCCCTCACTAAATGCTGAGAACCCTCAACGCCTGCTGACTCTGGTGAAAACTGATGGCACTCAATACTCTGTAAAAGAGCACAGTCTCCTGCCTGTTAGCAAAGGATGTGGAGGGCAAATGGCTGTGTGGGTGTGAGCACGTCTACAGGGAAAAGAGGAAGCAGCTGTGTGTGAGAAAAAAAGAATGACCAAGGAAAAGAGTTGTGTGTATGGGATAGGGGGAGACTAATACAGTTAAAATTGAAGTGATAAATCATACCTGAGATCTCTCTTGAGACCTATAAATAGGAAACTGGAAAGCATTTCCTTCTATTTATTTTATAAGTGCTATAAACTTTATCAGCTTTTAGTATTGGAGACTCGTGCAATATTTATGGGTGGTTTACTTTAGAAGTTATTCAGCGGTTAGCATCGAGGCTAATGAAAAAGAAAATTGGGATGGGTAAAGGAAAGAGGGCTTTTCCTACAGCCCCATAATAACAAATGCATCACATCTGAGTTGCTTTAGCCCTCTTCCCAATATCCTTTGCTCCTCTATTTCTCTAGCAAATACCTACCCTGAGCTTCACAGCTCCACAGGGGATCACAAAGAGCATCACTTATTGGTAAAATTGAAGACAAAACTTATTCAAGAATTCCTATGTGGTGAATGACAGAAGAAGGAGATTGCAGAGTAGGACTTGCAAAGAGGAGAGGGTTTCAAAGATCTCAATAGATTAAAGCACGTGAAGGTCCTCCAAATGGAACAGAATCCATGATCAGCCTCAAGTAATCTTCAGTTGCAATACAGAGGAAGGCTACTGTGGGAACATCCTCTTATACTGGGTAAACTGATGGCAGTATTTTTGAACTGATTTTGGTCTAAACAAAATAAACAAGCTTCTCATCCCTCAGAGAACTTCACACCAATCCCAGTCCAAATGTCTGTTTCTTAAAGTCTGGAAACATTATTCAATTTCCCACACTTATGCAGTTTCATAAATGGCTTATTTATGCTGTGTTCTTTCAAATGGAGACAACAGCTGTTTTCAAAGTTTGGGGTTTCAAAAAAAGAAAAGAATTCTCTTCAAATTTATAGCTGAATGAAAGAGCTTTCCAGAACTTGCTGCTGTGTAGAATCTTCCTCTAAGAAAAAGTTGCAGATTGTTCACATAAGGAAATGGGAACATACAGAGATTGCTGGGCTCAGTTATATGACGGAATTCCCCCAAAAAAGCTGTGAACACAAGCCAAAATTAAACAGCTCCAGAGAGTGTATCTTATGGGTAAGAGAGGAGGCTCTGTCCCAGCTGGGGAAAGCACTGGCATCAGCAAAAGCAAAATGGCTTTTTTGGCATCACCAAAAATGGCATCAGCAAAGCACAGGGGCTCCATGTTGCTCACTTGTTTCTGTACACAGCCATGGGGTGAAAACTGGACTCAGAAGAGAACATGACAGAGGGCCGCTCACACATCTCAAAGATGAGACTAATGCATCAATAGCTCAGTCTCCTCATCTTATCAAGGAGGGGACCAAGAGGTGACTAACTTATTTGTAAATACCTCAAGAGAATTGTCCATTGCTTATGGGGTCTTTAGTATGGCAGAGAACAAGGAACCAACAAATCCTAACATTAACCTAGAAACAGATAAATTCAAACGAGAAATGGGATCTATTTGGGTTTTTCAACAAATCTAAGAATGGAGTACAAAAGTAGGCTGACTTTGGCACATTTTTTAAATCCTCAAATCAAGATCAGATGCCTTACTGGATGATGCATTATTTTAAGCACACACAAGTTAGTGGACTCATTACTGAAACAGCTGGATAAATGTCTCTGGCATGCGTCAGATTAGATGATGGTATGTTGTTCCCTTCTGTCCCTTAAACTGTAAGTTTGTGAGTGAAGAAATTACTTAATCCTGTAAATGTAAAATAAAGCCTTTATTGTTTGACTGTAAAGATGTATTAAAAAACAAAACCAAACAAAACAAAAACCCCCAGCCAAACACAAAACCAAATGACCCTTGTATAAAGTGATGTTATAGGGAATATGGTATTTTACCTATGACCTGACTATATAGTATGGGTAATGTTTTGTGCAACGAGAGTTATGCCTTGAACTTCAAAAGAATGAGGTTTAAAATGCCTCTGCCAGCAACTGTCCATTGTAGTCCCAGTTCTGAGAAATTTCCAACTATTCTTCAAGTAAATTCAGCTGTGAACTGCCTGGTTGTCTCCTAGCATCAGATGTACTAACAGCAAGTTTTGTGGAAGTCCTTCAAAGAGCCCAGGAACAAACATTCAAGGATGGTCTTTCAGTAACCTTTTTTAATTGTACTGTCTCACAAGTTTCTGCTGCTATTGACCCTAGAGAAGACTTTGACTACATTATTTTTAAGCAACCATTTTACAGATTAATTTTTATTTACTTGGATAGGATTTATCAAAAGAGCTGAGAGAAAAAAATCTGTAGAGTAAATAAACAATATGTGTCTCCTAGGATTTTATGTCTAGACCAGACAGTAGGTTATGAAATAATAAGAGAGAGAAAGAGGAGGAAAAGAAGGTGTTGTCAAAGGGGATAGAGGCAATGTTATACCTAGAAAAGGCTGAAAGAAAAATAATGATGACCTATGGTTCAGCTGCTATAAGTCAAAGGTTCAGAGAGGGGAAAATGCCTGAGTTACTGGAAAAAATGATTAAATTATTCTCCTTTTTACTGTCCTAAGGAAGATATGAGTGAATATGCTACTCTTCAAGCCAGATTCAGGATAGTGATGAGGAACAGTCCTTTCCAGCAAACAGTTTTAGCCCCAACATAAAAAATTATCTGCTGGAAGATTAAATCAATAAAGGGCAGTTTTCATAAGTGTAGTATATTCATGTTATTTACGGAAACAAGATGAAGCAACTCTCTTGCATTTTATGCCTTTTAATTCACAGGAAAGTTATCACCTTTGATGCAGGGAGTGATATTGTTTAACTTAAAAGTTGTGTTTTACTTTTCATCAATGACTTGGGTGAAGGAGCAGATGTCTCCTCAGCAAGTGCACTGAAGACACAAAGCTGGGAGCAATGGCTGATACCCCAGAGGGCTATGCAGCCCTTCAGAGGACCTCAGCATGGTGGAGAGATGAGCAGAGAAGAACCTCCTGAAATTCAGCAAAGGAAAATGCAGGGTCCTGCACGTGTGGAAGAATAACCCCCACCAGCACCAGCACAGGCTGGGCACTGACCTGCTGGAAAGAGCTCTGTGGAGAAGGAGCTGGGGGTCCTGGTGGACAGCAAGCTGTCCATGAGCCAGCAGTGCCCTGGGGGTCAAGAAGGCCAGTAGTATCCTAGGGTGCATCAGGAAGAGAGTTGCCAGCAGGTTGAGGGAGGTGATCCTGCCCCTCTGCTCAGCCCTGGTGAGGCACATCTGCAGTGCTGTGCCCAGTTCTGGGCTCCTCAGGACAGGAGGGATATGGAGCTCCTGGAGCAGCAGAGAATGACAAAGATGATTAAGGGGCTGGAGCATCCCTCTTAGGAAAGGCTGAGGGAGCTGGGCCTGTTCAGCCTCCAGAAGAGATGACTGAGAGGGGATCTCAGCACTGTCTGTCAGTATCTGAAGGGAGGGTGTCACGGGGATGGAGCCAGGCTCTGCTCAGTGGTGCTGAGCAATGGGACAAGAGGCAATGGGCAGAAACTGATGCACAGAAGTTCCACCTGAGCATGAGGAACAACTTCTTTACTGTGCAGGTGACCAGGCACTGGAACAGGTTGCCCGGAGATGCTGTGGTGTCTCCCTCAGTGGAGATATTCCAGACCATCTGGACACACTCCTGTGTCATGTGCTCTGGGATGAGAGCACTGCTCTGCTTGAGCAGTGAGGTAGGAGCAGATGACCCACTGTAGTTCCTTGCAACCCACCCAGTCTGTGACTCTATGATGTGAAGGAGTAAAGATTTTTTTTATTTCCGTTCCCATGTGATGTAGTAAGACCTGTACACCTCCAGACTTAGGAGTTGTTCTTCCTGTTTGTTTTCATACTCAGAAATTAACCATCAGAAGAAAACATACAGGGGTTGTACTTTGTCCAGATGTAAACACCATACCAGAGAGGTCCAGCTGGCAGTCTGAAGGCCAGAACCAGCCTTCCTTCAAGCCCACTGTGTCTCCTCTGAGGAGGTAGGAAACAGCTGCCTGGGAAGCACACTAAAAATCAAACATCTCCCCCCATGACTGTGAAAAATTTGATGGTTAGAGCTGTGCATGCAGGAGGTTATGGTATTGGCATCAAGCCTTCTTCTTTGTTCATAGACTCCTACCAGCAACTAGGAGTTCCTCTGAGAGACCATGGAAGATTTCTGTGATCTCACCCTACCAGCTGTGGAAGTAGGTGGCCAGTTCTGCCAAGGGGTTTTACAATGTCAAAGAAAACCTTGAAAAAAAAGCCAAGACCCTCCTTCCCCAACCAGAAAAAAAAATCAAACTACAACAAAACAAACAAAAACAAAGGAACAAATGAAAAAGAGCATGAAAGACACCAAAGCCAACTGAGCAAAGACTATTTACCCTTTCACTGACAGGTAGTATGGGTGGATTTTATCTTAAAATCCCTTGTGAGTGCGTGCCTGACCAAGACATGTTACAAAGGAATGTGTAGCTGTTTGTCAATGAAGCTGTGTACCTTCAGAGTAAAATAACTATTGCTTTGCAGTAAAGCAAATAGCACCATAAACTCTACTACTACTGAGGCACAGGTTCCTAGCCATCGTAATCCTGTATCTCTTGGAAACTAAGAAGTATTTTTCACATCTTGGATACCTTTAGGGGCTCTCTTTGGTGTAGAGTTTCTGATGGCTAATAAGGGTTGAGCTCCCGTTGTTGTCCTTTCCTTGTTGAGACACTGAGATCATCTTTGAGTGAACAAAGTGAGCAAAGCTTGTCTTTGAGACCTGCCATCCCCATAAAAGAGGCAGTGGGACCAAAAGCTATCTGAAAGACAAAACAAGGCAAAGACAGGAGCAAGAAAAACTAAGAAGAAGTCACTGGAGAGCAGGGTGTGTTAGGATGTTTTACAACAGGTTGTGGGGTGTAAACTGCAGACTGCCCATGACACAAGCTCCTCAAGTGTCCCTAGAAGAGTGCAGGTGCAGTTCACAGACAGCAAAGCCATAGAGGTCCACTCTGCTGCTGTCTTGAAGTAATCTTTGCCAGTTCAATGGGCAGGTAAATGCATCCATGAAAGGTTGGTCCGTGAAAAAGAAGATGAAAATTACTTTGAAGAGCTAGAATGGGACCTGCTGTGACTGGAAAAGTGTCAGTGGAGGTGACAATGGCTTTCTCACCAGGTGACAAGACCATAAATGTCAATGGGCATTTCATTAGAGGGAAGGAAGAAAAGTACAGACTAATAAAAGGCACAATGCTGACAGCAGCTTCTCCTCAGCAAACATTTCCGGCCCACTCCTCTGTCATGCCCACAAAATTTATTGCCACTATGCAATGCATTAACCCTTACTGTATTAGCTAGGGCCCAGGGAGTAGCCATTTCCATGCAAGTTATGTCCAGCCATAGGAAGACAAGATTTGGCTGCAGAGAGAAGGCTAGTCATATCCTGCCCATTCTGCCTGAAATCCCTCTTTGTCTGCTTACCCAGAATGATCCAATTCCTCCTCCCCACACCTGCTGTTATATTCTGCAAGCCTAGAACGCACTCTGTACACAGAAAGTGTGTTCCTGGTCCTCACAGCCAGTCTCTCATTGCATGTGTTGATAACATAATGGTTTCTCCAACCTCCAGCTCTACTTTTCACCTCAGCCTGATAATAGATCAGGGTGGGCTTTGAGCAATTTCTTTGGCACTGCACTGCAAATGAGGATACCAAGTGAGGGAATTTGCTTGTAGCCCACAGCAGACCTCATAGCCTAAAGGCAACCATGCTGGAAGCACACAAAGATCCACAGACTTGGGAACTCTTGATATTTGGAACAAGAAAATCTTCCCCACCAGCTTTTCTTTGGATTAATTGCAACCACTCCTATTTTTTCTTGATGCCCTCCTGGAAGATCTTCAGGTATGCAGTACCTTCTTTAGAAAATCTGTTCCAGTTTGTGTCCATTGCTCCTTTTTTCCAGCTTCCCCCTCCTCTCCGGGGACTTCTCATCTCCCCCTCTCCTGCTGCTCTGGGGAAGTGCTAAAGCCAGCTGCTAATTAAAGTGGTTGCAATTCCCCACTGGAGCAGTGGCACCAGGGGCTGAAACCATCCTTGGTCTGTGTCCCCTGGAGGCACCCTGGCCATGCTCAGACACCTTGCTGCTCACTCCTCCTGTCACAGACTTTCCCATACTGGCTCCAGCAGGTTTCTTGTGTGTTTTCTCATTTGTACTAATCTCTTTCCAGTGCTGCAGGCAGGGGATGGGAAGGTCACTCCACAGATAAAGTGAAGATTTCCCCGCCCTGAAAACGATTAAAGGGAAAAAGCCATGGGAGACAACATGAAGGACTAAAGCAAAGATACAGCTCTGCCTTGTGCTGTGTCCACAACAACAGCATTTCCATTTGATTTTTCTGTTGTCCTTTGTGGAGGTCCAACACACATAACAGTGACTGCCACCCAAACAGCACCGAAGATGTAACCCTCTTACTGCCCAGATTAGCAATTTGCAGGAGCCATGCCAGCATGCACACAACATATGGCCTGCCCCACAAAACAACAAAAATAAAAAGCTGGCCTGTGTTTCTCCCCACACATGTTCTGCCCACCACATCCACAGTCATGGCCCTCACTAGTACAGCATAGAAGCATGAGAGCATCTTTTGTGCAGCACTGAAATGCTGTCACTGAGCTGCAGCATCACTTGTCATTCACAGCCACCAAACAGAGCTCACGTTGTGTGACTGCACACACCACTTCTGCAGCCACTGCCCACAGTGACAGTGATGCCTTAAGTTTCCATATTTTTCAGATTCTGTGCTGCCCAGGTGTGTAGTTCTGAGCTTGATATTAAGTATTGGTAAGCTCTCTTCACAGAGTAGGTAGACAAAACAGTTCCTTTTCTAGCTTGGGATCAAGGACAACTGTTACAAGTTTTAGACCCAAGAGCATAAACAACATGAACTGAAGAGAGAAAACAAGAAGGGTGGGACTTCATGTCCCGAAGCTGTAATTGGACAATTAACTCCAATATGCAAATGGACCAAAACTTATAAAAGTGTGAGACCTCGTGACCGGTCGTCCATTTTGTGACCATTTGAGGTTCATCTTGGGTGTAGCCCTAGCCAGGCTCTTGTACTGCCCAAGGTGTATCCATTGAGGCTTTTAAATAAATACCTACTTTATTCTTTAACTCTGTCTAGCATCTGTTGTAGGTCAGCCTTCTCAAGGCATCAACAGTATTATTACCCTGGCTAGAAACATCCACCTCAAGTGTCTCATGGAACAGGGAGATTCTTCACCTGGAGAAGACTTTGCAGCTGCATCATATACCAGCATCATCTTTATTAGAACAAGCCCAGGCAATGTACCAGAGGCAGTGTTTAACCACAGTGGACATCTCTTCACCTGGCACATGATACCTTACAGCCCCTGTCAGGAACTGGAAGTGTTCCTCCAGTGGGAGGAGCAGGCAACACAGGCTTCAGGACCCACAGTTGCACCTCAGTTCTCTGAACTAAGCAAAACTCAACTACAGAATCACACAATCACTTTGGATGGAAAACACCTCTGAGCTCCTCAAGTCCAGCCTATGACTGACCACCACCATGTCAACTGGACCATGGCACTGAGTGCCATGTCCAGTCTTTCTTTAAACACCTCCAGGGATGGTGACTCCACTACTTCCCTGGGCAGTTCATTTCAATGTCTAATCACCCATTTTGTGAAGAAATTTCTCCTAATGTCCAGCCTGAGATTCCCCTGACTGTCTTCTCATCCTGTCACTAGTGGCTTGGTAGAAGAGGGAAATCCCTACCTGGTCCCAGCATCTTTTCAGGTAGTTGAAGAGAGTGATAATGTCACTCCTGAGCCTCCTCCTCTCCTTTGTCTACATAGAGGTGTCTATCCATAAACTTCAGAATATATACCCAGCATCTCTATTTTAAACCTTCTATGTAAACCATCATCAGACTCAGTTAAATAAGCACAGAGTTGGTCAAAATCACACTCACACACAAATACATGTGTACAATATATATTCCTCCCATCAGCCACACACACAACACACAAATGTACACATGGATCCAAGTGGAAAAAAGTGCAGAGGCAAATAACTGTTTTCTGGAGGTACCAAGGCTATGCCTGACAACCATTCAGATGACTTATGTGTAGATACAGAAAATCCAGAAGTAGGATTATTTGTGTAGTAATGTTTCTCAAAGAATATGAGAGACTGAAGAACATGATCCTCATTTATAAGGGAGAACATCTTGCACAGCCAGTTCAAAGCCCTTTGTTGGTGTTCAGCTTTGCCACCTTATGGAGAAGTAGCACAGACAGGCTCTCTCTGCACGGGGAAGGCAAGCAGAGGGCAGAACTGGAGCTGGGAGAGCTCCACCCTCAGGGTGATGCTAGAGGAGTAAGAGAAAGATGGGCAGCAGTCACTGCTTCCAGGGAGACAGTGCACACCCAGGCACAGCCACTGGCTCACGCCCCTCAGCCCGCGTGTGTGGCAGCAGCCCCATCTCAGTGGCTCTGACACAGAAAAGAAGGCAGAGGAGCAGTGACTGTTCTGCTGCCACCAGCACTCTGCTGCCCTGGGCAGCTGCCTGCATTAGCTGTGCTTAAAGCTGGCACTAATCATGCTGGCCTTGATAAAGCTTAGGCTGAGGGGACTTGGCTGCTTTGGACATTGTTAACCTGTATTTTTCTTTCAGCTGTGAAAGACAGTGGGGGGCAAGGAAACAAATAAAAACATTATCACTGAAGTTGCCCAGAAGTTTCCATTCAATATGCAAGAAATTAATATGGGAAAGTCAAAACAGCTGCTTGGAGATTCAATTTAGTAACATCAGAAATTTACTGTCAGGTGTTTGAGTAGAAATCACAATGAAAAGAAAAAATGGAAGAATAATATAATTGAAAGTTTCAATGAAAAAGTTTGAGCTTTTCTTACTGATTATTGCAAACCAAACAATTTTATGCCAAAATGGTCTAATTGACAATAAAATAATTTTGAGTTTGAAGAGCCATTATTTTTGAGCTTTAAGTGGTTTATGGGAAATGTCTTATGCTCCTATTTCCTGTGGGAAAGACCTCGTGGGGTCTTTAGGAGGACTTCCTATGCCATGAGACACAGCGGTGTCAGTCTGAGAGATTCCATCACTGTCACAGCTGTGTGCCACAGTCACCATGAGTAAAGGTGGCTGACAGGGGTGCTTGGCTCTTCAGGGAAATGAGACAACCTCCTGCTTCCTCAGAAAAAAAAGAAAAGCAACTGGAAAAGAGGTGCAGAGACACACTGATAGCAAGAGGCATGGAAAGATCCTCGAGAGGCTCTCAGACTCGAGACTTACACACAGTTTCAATGAGGAATGAGTTTGCAGACAAATACTGGCTCTGCTAAACTGGGACCAGCAACAAGTCTATGAAAAGAGCACCTGAAAAAGAGCACAGCAAAGGGTCTATGAAAAGTGTTAACCAAAAGCCTGAATAATAGCTTATGAACTAAGTAATTAAAGATTAAAAAATATGACTATCAACAAACTTTACAAGCCAGGGGGACTTAGGGAACAATTAGTTGTTATTTCACCAACAAAGAATCATCAGAACTGACAGGGTTAGGTACTACTAGCTGTTTCATGTAGTGTTTAAATACATTTATATCTTCTTACAATCAGTTGTTCGGGTAAAAAGTAGAAATGCACTCAGAAAGGATTCTGATAGTTTCACTGCTGGTAACAATGCAACTTTACAGTTTATCTGTGACCTTTAAATTTCCTTATCTACTAATGGTTGGGACTTTGGAAGGTGGATGCAGAAAAGATTGCTCACTGCTTGCTTACTGCTTTTAACTGGCCATGCTAAAACCATAGAGATGGACAAGGCAATCTTACTGGTGCCAAGGTGTCAGCTTTTAGGTTGTGTCCTACCACACAGCAGGACACCAGCACTCAACCACATGGGCTGTCTTACACTGGAGTGAAAATGTCATCCAGCATCAGCTCAGCCAAATACATCCAACTGCTGGTAAGACATGCAGGGATGTTCCCAATAATGTCTGTCTCAACTGTCATCAAGCAGTAACTATCATTTCTCCCCAAATCAAAACATAGTCTGCTAAACAGGGAGCTAATTAAAAAAAAATTAAAAAACAACAAAAACAATTCTGAGGGAAAGAAGGACAGGGAAATTTTTAGGCACATAAATTATTATTATAAAAAAGATGTTGTTGTTCAAAAATAGCCCAAGCTGCTAATACATAGTTTGGAGTTTCTTTTTGGGCAACAACTGAAGCAGCCTGTATAGGAAGGGATTCTAAACTTATACTTTCATTGGAGTCATGAGTAAGAAAGACTTATGCCAGAGATTGCAGCAGATTTGTTACTTTTTTTCTGGCTGAAGCTGTGCAAATAAGAAAAGAAATATCCACTTAGATACTGAATATGTAGTCAAGCTAGAACCAGATTTCTTCTAAAAAAATAGTTCTCCTCCTGTGCAGAGAATCCCTCCTCTCAACAACCTACAGTCAGAAAAGAAGATAGATTACATCAAGCATGCTAAAATACCTCCAAATAAGCAATTCCTACTGTTAGGCTCCTCAAAAAACCACACATATATTTTGCTGGAGGCTGCCCATTATTGGAGACACTTCAATTTGCAGATAGCCAAAGCAGAGAAGTCTAAAGCAAACAGACTGACATTCCCAACCAGATGCCTCTGTCTCAAGTTTCTGTTAAGTCTCATGCAGAAAACTACATGCAATAAGAGGATTAAATTTTCAATCCCTGTATCAAAGCATATGGGACTAAATAATCTCAAAACTCCTTTTCCCACATTCCCATGCTGAGGGTCATGACCAGACTATAAAGAGAGGACAGAGAGAAGCTGTCATGATTCAAGGACTAATTCTACCCTACTTTCCTTGTGAAAGCACAACCCTGAGCAGTAAATTCACCACTGGTTTCCTTTTTTCCCAGCAATATTGACCAAATCAGTCAGTGCTGCAGCACCTTTTGAATGTAAATCCCCAGGAAGCTGCAGAGTCCATTTCTATTTCACAGCTCATCAAAGGGACTCAGACATGGTGCTGTGCTTGCAGAGTGTAATGGGCACCAACACCCCAGATTTTCTCGGAGTTTGCTGAGATCTGGTTTGGCCTTAGACAGCCCATCTTAATCTATTGCCATGGAAACCATCTCATTCCTGGGCACAAGGCCACCTTTTCCTGGGACACTCTGGGTTTTTTCCAGCTCAAGAAGAAGAGATTATTCTGACAAGAAAAAGCAGGTATTAGTGGTGAAACACTGGAACAGGTTGCCGAAAGGTGTGGCAGATGCCTTGCTTCTGGAAACACTTAAGGTCTGGTTTGACAGGACTCTGAGCAACCTGATCTGGTTTAAGAGGTTCCTGATCATTGAAAGAGAGCTGGACTGGATGACCTTTAAAGGTCCCTTTCAACCTAAACTGTTCTATGACTCTATGAATAGTCTAAGTAACAACATAGGGACTATAAACAGATTCCCCTCTCCTGTGTTTCAAGGAAGCCTTCTGAGATTTATTGGCTGTTGCCAAGATAAAAAAA